>CM068832.1:102292153-102529653 GCA_028554795.2 Sinohyriopsis cumingii
TTCTTAACCTATATTATAATAACTATATTTACCAAATCTGAGATTATGATAGCAACAGTATAGTACCGGTTAACTGAACATATTACTAAATTTCAAATACAAGATGCTCGAATAATGAGTAAAACTGACATTTGCACACAATCGTCTGAAGTTTTTTTTGTGTTAAATTGGTTGTGATTTTTGTGAATGTGCTAAGTTGTACAAAGGCTGCGTGAAGTATAAAACAATCAATGGCCTTGGTTCTGATTATTTAAAAGTATCCTACCATATCTCTCTATCGGTAATGCTAAACATGATTAAATAATCCTTATTATTGTTATTATGATTATTATTATTGAAACTTTTGACACGCAACTATGCCATTGATGGGCAATGTTTAATGATCATGTTGTATAGTGTATTATGTTTGTAACACGTAATTATTCCATACTGGTTTGACATTCTGCTTTTCAGAGGGATAGTATCCGTTTGATCGTTGAAATAAATTACTCTTTACAATATTTTATTGTTGATAATGATAGTACGTTTGCGTTTGTTTCTAATGTAACTGTTGTAAAGTTGTGTTTATTCGTGTTGTCTTTGTCTACAGTGGTAACTTCATTCATTGATATATTATATCACCCATTCATTCATTTAATCATCCAGTACGCGTACTATAAACATTTTTATATAGTTCATGCAATCCAAAAACCTGCCAAACAGGCATTATTCGCTCCCAAATAGCACGTGCAAACTTTACCTGCATCACAATTTGTCGTTTCCTGTCAAGAAGAAAAGACTGTTCGTTAGTTCCCGCTCATTAGTTATGAATATGATATATTTTTGTATTCTTACAGGTGTTAATCGTGTTACCATTAATTAATTAAACGACGATAACATATTCCGGATACGTATATGCGTGTATTCTCGTATTTTATTAAGCTTTGTAACTCGGACAATATGAATATGGATAATTAAAGCAGAACCTTTATGTTACATAAGCCGAATAACATGTACATTTACTTCAGTTATTTTTACACTTAATATTTCATTGACCGTTCATATATGCCTTAAATTGTATTAAAACATAGTCTTGTAAGGCGGTTGGCCTTTATCTGTCAAGAAAAAAGTTTGTTCATCTTTATCTTCTCAATGTGCTATTAAAATGACAAAGTTTTATATTTCTAGATTATGGTCAGATAAAGGTGTGACTTGATTTCCATCTCCTTTGAACCTTTTGTACACATTGAGGATTTAAAAACACTGCTATATATTTAAAACCTTGTAAGATAATGTACAGTTAGGCTTAAGCGAAATCTAAATTGCATGGCGGCATGTTGAAATTATTTAAAGTAAGAATCAGATGCTATATTAATCTTCCTTCTGTCTCCAACATGCAACTGTGTGGTATATTGTAGGGAGATGGGGGTGAAGCGGAACCCACAGAGGATTGTTTTAAAATTATTATTCTTAGTCAAAGCCAAGCTGTAGAACTGATTGATTGATTGATTGATTTTATTTTTAACGGCGCATCAGCACTGTAAGGCTATTTAGCGCCAAACAAAATGTTATATGTATAATCTTTTAAAAATTTTGATAAGTCTCATATCGACCAGCGATATTAAAACACAAATAGTTGAAATTAAAACGGTAAGATGGTAACGGTGAAAAATAAAGCTTCCCGATCAACGGGGGATGTAAATGCTGTATGTTAATGAAAAATGATGAAACGGTATTAAAAAGGGACGGTATATATATTGCATAAAACTGCACAAGGTGACATCATAAAAGTTAAAGTTTAGAGTAAATATTTACTACTTTCAGGAACTCTATAATACGAGTGATATTTATAGTATCAAAAAGTTCTTTCATGTCATGCACTATGTAATAACGATCGCGCGTAGGTTGCAGATCAAAACACTCTATCATAAAGTGCTTGACTGATTGATTGATTGATTGTTTTTTAACGGCGCATCAGCACTTTTAGGCTATTTAGCGCCAAACAAAGTGTTATTTGTATAATCTTTTAAAACTTATAAAAGGTCCTATATCGACCAGCGATATAAAAGAACAAATGGTTGAAATTAAAAACGGTAAGATGATAACGGTGCAAAATAAAGAATCCCGATCAACGGGAGATGTAAAAAAGATGAATAGGTATTAAAATGGGACGGTATATATATTGCATAAAACTGCACAAGGTGATAGCATAAAAGTCAGAGTTTAGAGTAAATATTTACGGCTTTCAAGAACTCTATAATACGAGTGATGTTTATATTATCAAAAAGTTCTTTCATGTCATGCACAATGTAATAACGATCGCGCGTAGGTTGTAGGTCAAAGCACTCTATCATAAAGTGCTTGACAGTGAATGGTTCATTGCAAGAAACGCACTCTGGTGGGTCTTCACCTTTTAGTATGTGGGTGTGGGTGATATAAGTATGACCAATTCGGATTCTTGCAATGACTACCTCCTCCCTACGAATGCTTCTGTAGGAAGGAGTCCATTCTCCTAGAGTTGGCTTGATTGCATGAAGTTTGTTATTTACAGCATCATTCCATGATGCCTGCCACTTCTGACGTAAGAACTTTCTGATACAAGGTTTAAAATCAGTATATGGTATTTTAAAATCAGATGGTTCTTGAGAAAGGGCCATTTTAGCAGCGCGATCTGCTTTTTCGTTACCTTTAATACCAATGTGGCTAGGTAACCAACAGTATATTATATTGTGGGAGACACTCAGCTCGGTATATTTGACGAGTATGTTTTTCAATAATGGGTTCTCCAGTTTTCGATTGTGTAGTGACTGGAGTACTGATAGCGAGTCGGAGAAGATGATACAGTTTAAAATACAGTTCTTTTCTATATGTTGCAGAACAAGGTTTATTGCTCTGATTTCGGCTGTAAAAATTGATGCTCCATTTGGTAAGCGAACTTGCGTTGTGTGATTTCCACAAACAAAGGCTGCAGCAGCCTTTTCCTCATCCTTTGATCCATCAGTGTAAATTCTGGTGTAGTTTTTAAATTCGGTGAGGAGTTCATGGTAAGAGTTGTGGAAGATAGAAGGGTTTGTTTCGGATTTTTTTCCATCGTGTAGCGTAAAACGTACTTTTGGTTGTTTAATTAGCCAGGGTGGTGTTTCGGAGATGGATGTTTTCTGAATTTTAGAAAGATCTATATTTGTATTGTGAAGGCTGGATGATATTCTAATGCCAAAGGAAAGTATGACGTTTGGTTTATTTTCGTATAATGTTTTGTATTTGGGTTGAAAAACAGCCGAAAAAGCAGGATTCAGAGGGTTTGATTTTAATTTCAGAGCATACTGTGCGGAAAGCATTTCTCTACGATGCGATAACGGTGGTTCATTCGCCTCAGCTAGAATGCTTTCACACGGGGATGTTTTAAATGCTCCCAGAGCCAGTCTCATTCCCTGATGATGAATTGGATCAAGCATTTTAAGATACGATTTTCTGGCAGAACCATACACAACGCAACCATAGTCTAGTTTGGAGCGAATAAACGTTCTGTATAAATTTAGGATGACTTTTCTATCAGCACCCCAGTCAGTGTGCGCTACTACTTTAAGTAGGTTAAGTGCTTTTAAGCATTTAGCTTTTAAGTTCTTTAGGTGTGGAATAAAGGTCAGTTTTCTGTCAAAGATTATACCTAAAAATTTGGTTTCCTCAACAACTGGAATAAGTGTTCCATCCAGTGTGAGGTTCGGTTCATCGTGATGTTTTCGTAACTGACAGAAATGCATGCATACCGTTTTTGATTTCGAGAATTTGAAACCGTTTGCATTGGCCCAATTTTGAATTTTGTTTATATTTTGCTGCAGTTGTCTTTCAATTGTATGCATGTGCTTTGACCGATAACATATTAGAAAATCATCAACGTATAACGAGCAATCCACACCAGGAGTCAAACACTTGGTGATGCTATTAATTTTAATGTTAAAGAGCGTCACAGATAAAATACTGCCATGGGGCACACCCATCTCTTGCTCGTGCAGATCTGAGAGGGTAGAGCCGACTCTTACTTTGAATTCTCTGTCGGAGAGAAAGTTGGATATGAAAGAGGGCAGACGGCCTTTTAGACCTAGATCGTTCAGGTCATTTAGTATCCCGTACTTCCATGTCGTGTCATAGGCCTTTTCTAAATCAAAGAAAACCGCTACTAAATGTTCTTTCTTAATAAATGCATCGCGAATAAATGTTTCCAGTCTAACCAGATGATCACTGGTGCTCCGGCCATATCGAAAGCCACTTTGGGAAGGAGATATTAAATTGTTAGTTTCCAAATACCAGACAAGCCGAGAATTGATCATTCGTTCCATTGTTTTGCACACACAGCTTGTGAGTGCAATTGGTCGATAGCTGTTGGGGTCTTCGCTATCTTTACCGGGTTTGGGGACTGGTATTACAGTTGCCTCTTTCCAGATTTTTGGTACATTACCAGTAATCCATAAATCATTGAAGAGTTTCAAAAGAGATGTTAATGATGATTCTGGAAGGTGTTTCAGAAACTGGTAATGTCTCTCGTCAGGCCCAGCGGATGTATCATGGGCCTTATCTAAAGCCTCCCTAAGCTCCGATAGTGAGAACAATTGATTATAACTTTCCGAGTTGTTGGATGTGAATTTTAAACATGACTTTTCTTTTTGAGTTTTAAGTTTTCGGAAGGCTTCTGAATAATTAGATGATGAGGAATTTTTCGAGAAACTGTCAGCAAGAATATTTGCAATGTCACGTTTTGAACTAAAGTTGTTATTGTTCAGTGTCAGATGTCGGAGAGGGTTTTGCTTTCTCTTTCCGTTTATTTTGCGTATAGTGTCCCAAACTTTCTTAACAGAGGAACGAGAGTTTAAAGAAGAAACATACTTCTTCCATGATGCTCTTTTACTTTCTTTGATTATGCGGCGAGCTTTGGCCCGGGCAATGCGATATATATTTAAGTTTTCGGGCGTCGGTTGATTATTAAATTTCCTTAATGCTTCTCGGCGTAGTTTAATGGCTTCCTTACATTCCTTAGTGACCCAAGGTTTTTGGGTTCTTTTACAATATGGCGAGGACTTGGGAACGGATTCTTCTGCAATCTCTATTAAAATAGATGTAAAATGCTGAATGGTGTCGTCAACATTGAAAACTGTATCCTCATTCAGCCTAGTTTTACACAGTGTTTCAAACTTGGCCCAGTCGGCCTTCTTTAAATTCCATTGTGGAATTACTTCATCGACTGTAGAGTTAAGATTTACAAGAAAGATTGGGAAGTGATCGCTGCTGTGAAGGTCATCAGCGACCTTCCATTCATAGTCCAAAAGCAGAGAAGGAGAACAAATTGTCAAATCGATGCTTGTGTATGTACCCGTGCCTGGGTGTAAATATGTAGGGGTTTTGGTATTATATAGACACAGATCGTGTCTAGAAATAAAGTCTTCAACTTTGTGACCTCTGTCACTTATATGATTTGATCCCCATAAAATGTTATGGGCATTAAAATCCCCGAGTAAAACAAAGGGTGCGGGAAGCTGTTGAACAAGATTGTCGAGTTCGTTTGGTACTAGGTTAGTGTTTGGTGGTAAATAAATAGAGCAAAATGTAATCACTCGATGTAGAGTGACGCTTACAGCAATGGCTTGTAAATTGGTGTTTAAATGAATGAAGCTATGAGGAGCTCTGTTGTTTACAATAACAGAAACTCCTCCTGATGCCCTATCAACATTTGGAGAGCAGGTGTTAAACAGGGAGTAGTTTTTAAATGTGATATTGTCCGTATCTTTCAAGAATGTTTCTTGAAGGCATAGTACCGCAGGATCATGTTCGTTTAAAAGCAGGAGAATATCATTGTAATTTGCTTTAAGTCCTCGACAATTCCATTGTATGATAGTGTTTTTCATTATAAATTGAAATTAAAGATTGTGGAGCTAGGTTAGACCTTTCGCAGAGGGAATTTGTTTTGTTATTTCTCTGGAGGAAGTACGGGGGTGAATTTTTTGTTTGTAGGTCTGGAGTTCCCTTGGGCGCATGGAGCAGATTCTTCTGCATCCATGCTCTCGATGTCTCCAAACCTGTTATAAAGTTTGATGGGGTCATCTGACCCCTTTTGTTGCCTGTTTCCGTGAGATTTTTTACTCTTTGGTGATTTAGGTTGTTGGGTATTATTAAATGTAGTCTGAGTAGATGCCGTGTTTTTCTGTGCTTGGTAATGGGGGGTGTTTGAATTTGGTGTTGAATCGGGTGCTTCTGTTTGTGTTTGAGCGTCCTTCGTTGTTTTAGGATTGCTCTTCACTACAGTGGAGAAGGATGGGCCAGGATGGGCTGTTTTTGCCTGTACAATTTTTCTGGCTTCTGGATAGGGAATATTATTTGTGTATTTTACCCTCTGAATTTCCTTCTCCTGTTTCCAGGTATCGCAATCCTTGGAATTTGCGTGGTGCTCTTTTCCGCACTTGACACAATGCGGAGTTGCTCTACAATCAGATTCCTGATGAGCATTGTCTCCGCATCGGCCACATATTTGGCTCTTGGAGCAGCGGTCTTCGTGATGGCCGTATTTTTGACACTTATAACATCGAAGGGGGTTGGGAATGTAAATCTCTACCTTTACATGCAAAAAGCCAACTTTTACCACTTTGGGTACAGTTGGCCTGTTGAAGGTGAGTACAATGGTGTTGGTGTCCTGCAGATTGTTATTACGTTTAATACGTATTCGTCGGACTGCAGTGACACCTTCACCTTTCATTCCTTCGATGATGTCAGCATCGGTGACTCCAGCCAAGTCACGGCAGCGAATCACGCCTTTGGACGTATTCAGTGTGGTGTGAGCGAATGAGGTTACTGGGATATCAAAGAACGTTTTCATTTTCCTGATATTGTCTGATTGACCTCGTCGCTCACACTCAATAAGAAGACAACCCGATTTCAACTTTTTAACACTTTTGGGTGTGCCAATCGATCCTGTGATAGTCTTTTCGATGACAAATGGAGATAGTGCGGCAAGCGGTTTCGTGGCATCTTTTGACTGTATTACCATGAAGCGTGGAAATGACTCCACACTACATGGTTCATCGTCAGACTCTGATAAGGGTTTCGATCTTTTATTTTGAATTTTTTTTGGAATTATCCATGATGGCTAGATTAAAAATTCAGCACCCGTGCTCCCCACCCACCAAGGAGCCCAACAAGGGGACACTTTTCAAGTGCCAGGGATACACAAATGCCATGCTCAGTTGATAAAATTACCTTTGATTGATCAGTGAAGTCGCCAGTTTCTAAGGTCGGTAAAATTACCCCCCGATTGACCCGTTAAGCCACCGCCTTCTAGGAAGCCTTCTAAGACTTGGAAAAGGGAAATATAAAGGAATAGAATATAGGGGCAACGGTGGTATCAAGAGAGATACAAGGAGAAAGAGAAAGAAGGTGAGAAAGTTAATAAAGACCTCCTAGGGCTCGGCGTGACCAGCCGATTTGTCGGAACCGGGCCCATCCCGACCACCCGTCTAAGAGAAGTAGAGGCCAAAGTAGTGTATTGCAGGGAAAGCCTCTGCTCAACTACCAGGATCCTTTCCTCCCCCGACACGGGACGCAACCCACGGCAAACAGGTTGCCTCTACTTAGTCGCCTTTTACGACACGTAGCGAGGCACGTCGGGCCAATTCTACAACCCCGGACCCGCAGGGGGAAGCGATATGACTGAAAAATTGTTAAAGCTACGTTAAAAATCCTAATCACACACACACACACACACACACACACATTCCTTTCCAATTATTCGCGTGTACTGAATTCAACTTTTGCCTCAGATAAAGGTAGACTCTATGAAGCTTGCTTTCAATAATTAAAGTTCAAGACAGTGTTATCCATATTGTAAATCTAACTTTGAAATTGTAATGTAACATTGTTTGCTGGACTTGACCTTGTCCAAAATTGAGTTCATTTCTCCTTGACCTGATTGACTTGTTTCATTTTGTGTTTCATTTATGTAAACAACTAATAATAACCTCATTATTCTCTATGTGTATGAGCTTATTAACCGAATTATTATTTAGGTAAACATGTTAATATGAGTCAGCGTTTTGGTGATTCCAAATTGAATTTTATAGGCTATTGTGTTTTAAGTAAACAAGGTTCATTAGACCATTCTAGCTGATCATTTTCCATCAGGTAATGGTTGTGTTTAGAAAATGCTAATTTGTGACCTGAGGTCGAGCAGAGAACTATATTATCTTGTTAATGTGAGGACTGTATCATTCTCAAAAGATATGGTCTTTGAGAAACATATTTTTACAAAGATATATTGAGGATTCTTTAATTGCTTTTGAAGGATACAATAAGACGCAGAACATCAGTTTGGTGATGGAATTGCTTTTTTATATTTCAACCGAGTTAAGAAGTAACGTCTATGACATATAAAAAAGGTGGTACACATATTTATATCTATAATGACTTCCCTCACTAAATAAATACACACTTGTATTGTCAGTTAACCTTACACCTACCTCGCCTTCTACTTGGATGTACATTTTCGACACTGAAAATGAGCGTACCATTGCATGCGTAATTTGGAATGCATCATATTCATCCGCTTTAAGATGTTTGGAATAAAATATTATTTAATTGGAACGACTTGGTTATCTCCCATTGCATACCCCAACTTGTGATGAACCAACAATGGGAAATGAGGCGACATCTACTTTAACTGATCGCATTTGCAAAACACACCCGTAGTCCATACCCGAAACCGTTATACCCGAGAACGTTCTATGAGGACACTATCCTGTCTGCGTTTCGCGGAAATAAAATTGTCAGACCACGCTGAAATATTCATACAAATTGTATTCACAGATCATTCAATTAATTTGATAATAATGTGTTTCTTTATTAAATATACTCAGCATTCAAGATTCCATCATTCATATCACTCGATCGGGACCATGCGATTAATGCTTGGTCTGAGATGTCTTTTATCCTCACGTAATAAACATGCTCCACTTAAATCCAAACGGGTTTAGCTACACTAGGCCGAAATAGTCCACTTTCGATATAATAATAGCTATTAAATGGTCTGCCTTCTTTCATTAAATCAAGGATTAGTAGTATTAAACAACTTGGCGCAAAAGTATGATCTTTTTCATCAAGCAATGAAACAAACGTTTAAATGGAATCATTTTAAAGGCATTAGGATTTTGAATACTGTTGCAAGAAAGTACATTTTATTGGTTCTATCGTTAATTAATATGTATATTGTGCACAGTTCCCTCAATGAAGTCTTAATCAAGCCTGTGCGTATTGGGCTCACTGAAAAGTTTGCAATTTGATGGAAACTGAATAACCACATCTTCTGATCCAACGAATGAATGTGCGCATGTTTAATATACATAGATTTATCGATTTCAGTATATTGCATTCGGTCTAACGGCAAGGTTTGTAAACATAAACTTACTTAATGACTCATTTTCTTTAGACATCGATGAATGCAGTGTCCCAGATATTTGCCACGTCAATGCCGAGTGTCGTAACACAGCTGGCAGCTATAACTGTACCTGTAAAAATGGACTTGTTGGAAATGGAACTACCTGTACAGGTAAATATTTGGACCAGTATTTTAACTGCCACAGTTGAGTGATATTTGCCCAGACTATAATTGACTGAATGTTCTTAAATTGCTGTAGTTTTGTGTCGAACATGTTAAACACTGCTATCGCCAAATACACTGAGTAATGTAATCAGTAAGCAGATGTGAATTAAATGGCAGCATACTAAAATTAGTAAAGCTGAGAATTACATTGGAATTAGTTTACACCTCCGGTCAAGTTCATTTTCTGACGATCGTAATTATATAGTTTAAATTAATGTTTCCTTGGTGAGTGGGTGTGAGTGTACAAGGGGAACTCCACAAATACTGTTATACAATTATTTGAGTCTTTCCAAACTTGTAGAAGACGTATAATGGATGGAACATACATACAACATCACCTTCAAGATTTGTTTTATCTAGCTCGGAAATGTTGATCTGAATAGAGAAATACTACAAGTTTTTGTAACAGAGATGTTAGTAACAGACATTCAAATAAAGTACAACTCATACAGAGTTCAAATTATACAATTAATGATAGCAATGATATATTGACTGACAGGTGGTACGCCTGAGTTAATCAAGCTAAATCACATATCATGAACGGAAACGAGTCATAAAGCTTTCATTCTGAGTTTATATATGGTTGCCATGGTCTTGACTCACTCATGCACATTAATGCAGGTTAACAATGTATGTGCATGCATTGTATCCTATTCGAATGCACCGACTGTTTTACATCCACACGAAATCTAAAAAAATGATATTCTCCCTCTGTAAAACCATTCTTTACATTCTGCCTTTCAACTTCTGCCCCTGTAAGAAATATATTAAAAGGTTGCCGCGGATACATGTACACTCTATTAATCTCTCTCTTGATAGCTAAAGATCAAGATAATGTTTTCCATATGATAAGTCTAAATAGTATGATAGTCATCTTTGTCTTAAATACTGTAATTCCGATATATTAGTTGGTGATACAGGTAGCTCTACATCGGATATGAAGTATCATCTTAAGCTCGATAATAAATCATTTCAGGGGCGGTGCACGCAAAATATGATGCAAATATATCTATCAAAAACTTGTCTGAAGTCGGAAGTTCCCGCTTTCATACTTATACTCAATGACTTTGAACTTGCCTCTGAATTCTTGCTAAAATATTATATATCTTCATTGATAACACTTCATTGGGAAACAAAAGTTAATCAACTCATTTTTTTATGAGTAAACAGACTATATTTATGCAAATTATATAAAATTATACACATGCAAATATTCTTAACCTATATTATAATAACTATATTTACCAAATCTGAGATTATGATAGCAACAGTATAGTACCGGTTAACTGAACATATTACTAAATTTCAAATACAAGATGCTCGAATAACGAGTAAAACTGACATTTGCACACAATCGTCTGAAGTTTTTTTTGTGTTAAATTGGTTGTGATTTTTGTGAATGTGCTAAGTTGTACAAAGGCTGCGTGAAGTATAAAACAATCAATGGCCTTGGTTCTGATTATTTAAAAGTATCCTACCATATCTCTCTATCGGTAATGCTAAACATGATTAAATAATCCTTATTATTGTTATTATGATTATTATTATTGAAACTTTTGACACGCAACTATGCCATTGATGGGCAATGTTTAATGATCATGTTGTATAGTGTATTATGTTTGTAACACGTAATTATTCCATACTGGTTTGACATTCTGCTTTTCAGAGGGATAGTATCCGTTTGATCGTTGAAATAAATTACTCTTTACAATATTTTATTGTTGATAATGATAGTACGTTTGCGTTTGTTTCTAATGTAACTGTTGTAAAGTTGTGTTTATTCGTGTTGTCTTTGTCTACAGTGGTAACTTCATTCATTGATATATTATATCACCCATTCATTCATTTAATCATCCAGTACGCGTACTATAAACATTTTTATATAGTTCATGCAATCCAAAAACCTGCCAAACAGGCATTATTCGCTCCCAAATAGCACGTGCAAACTTTACCTGCATCACAATTTGTCGTTTCCTGTCAAGAAGAAAAGACTGTTCGTTAGTTCCCGCTCATTAGTTATGAATATGATATATTTTTGTATTCTTACAGGTGTTAATCGTGTTACCATTAATTAATTAAACGACGATAACATATTCCGGATACGTATATGCGTGTATTCTCGTATTTTATTAAGCTTTGTAACTCGGACAATATGAATATGGATAATTAAAGCAGAACCTTTATGTTACATAAGCCGAATAACATGTACATTTACTTCAGTTATTTTTACACTTAATATTTCATTGACCGTTCATATATGCCTTAAATTGTATTAAAACATAGTCTTGTAAGGCGGTTGGCCTTTATCTGTCAAGAAAAAAGTTTGTTCATCTTTATCTTCTCAATGTGCTATTAAAATGACAAAGTTTTATATTTCTAGATTATGGTCAGATAAAGGTGTGACTTGATTTCCATCTCCTTTGAACCTTTTGTACACATTGAGGATTTAAAAACACTGCTATATATTTAAAACCTTGTAAGATAATGTACAGTTAGGCTTAAGCGAAATCTAAATTGCATGGCGGCATGTTGAAATTATTTAAAGTAAGAATCAGATGCTATATTAATCTTCCTTCTGTCTCCAACATGCAACTGTGTGGTATATTGTAGGGAGATGGGGGTGAAGCGGAACCCACAGAGGATTGTTTTAAAATTATTATTCTTAGTCAAAGCCAAGCTGTAGAACTGATTGATTGATTGATTGATTGATTTTATTTTTAACGGCGCATCAGCACTGTAAGGCTATTTAGCGCCAAACAAAATGTTATATGTATAATCTTTTAAAAATTTTGATAAGTCTCATATCGACCAGCGATATTAAAACACAAATAGTTGAAATTAAAACGGTAAGATGGTAACGGTGAAAAATAAAGCTTCCCGATCAACGGGGGATGTAAATGCTGTATGTTAATGAAAAATGATGAAACGGTATTAAAAAGGGACGGTATATATATTGCATAAAACTGCACAAGGTGACATCATAAAAGTTAAAGTTTAGAGTAAATATTTACTACTTTCAGGAACTCTATAATACGAGTGATATTTATAGTATCAAAAAGTTCTTTCATGTCATGCACTATGTAATAACGATCGCGCGTAGGTTGCAGATCAAAACACTCTATCATAAAGTGCTTGACTGATTGATTGATTGATTGTTTTTTAACGGCGCATCAGCACTTTTAGGCTATTTAGCGCCAAACAAAGTGTTATTTGTATAATCTTTTAAAACTTATAAAAGGTCCTATATCGACCAGCGATATAAAAGAACAAATGGTTGAAATTAAAAACGGTAAGATGATAACGGTGCAAAATAAAGAATCCCGATCAACGGGAGATGTAAAAAAGATGAATAGGTATTAAAATGGGACGGTATATATATTGCATAAAACTGCACAAGGTGATAGCATAAAAGTCAGAGTTTAGAGTAAATATTTACGGCTTTCAAGAACTCTATAATACGAGTGATGTTTATATTATCAAAAAGTTCTTTCATGTCATGCACAATGTAATAACGATCGCGCGTAGGTTGTAGGTCAAAGCACTCTATCATAAAGTGCTTGACAGTGAATGGTTCATTGCAAGAAACGCACTCTGGTGGGTCTTCACCTTTTAGTATGTGGGTGTGGGTGATATAAGTATGACCAATTCGGATTCTTGCAATGACTACCTCCTCCCTACGAATGCTTCTGTAGGAAGGAGTCCATTCTCCTAGAGTTGGCTTGATTGCATGAAGTTTGTTATTTACAGCATCATTCCATGATGCCTGCCACTTCTGACGTAAGAACTTTCTGATACAAGGTTTAAAATCAGTATATGGTATTTTAAAATCAGATGGTTCTTGAGAAAGGGCCATTTTAGCAGCGCGATCTGCTTTTTCGTTACCTTTAATACCAATGTGGCTAGGTAACCAACAGTATATTATATTGTGGGAGACACTCAGCTCGGTATATTTGACGAGTATGTTTTTCAATAATGGGTTCTCCAGTTTTCGATTGTGTAGTGACTGGAGTACTGATAGCGAGTCGGAGAAGATGATACAGTTTAAAATACAGTTCTTTTCTATATGTTGCAGAACAAGGTTTATTGCTCTGATTTCGGCTGTAAAAATTGATGCTCCATTTGGTAAGCGAACTTGCGTTGTGTGATTTCCACAAACAAAGGCTGCAGCAGCCTTTTCCTCATCCTTTGATCCATCAGTGTAAATTCTGGTGTAGTTTTTAAATTCGGTGAGGAGTTCATGGTAAGAGTTGTGGAAGATAGAAGGGTTTGTTTCGGATTTTTTTCCATCGTGTAGCGTAAAACGTACTTTTGGTTGTTTAATTAGCCAGGGTGGTGTTTCGGAGATGGATGTTTTCTGAATTTTAGAAAGATCTATATTTGTATTGTGAAGGCTGGATGATATTCTAATGCCAAAGGAAAGTATGACGTTTGGTTTATTTTCGTATAATGTTTTGTATTTGGGTTGAAAAACAGCCGAAAAAGCAGGATTCAGAGGGTTTGATTTTAATTTCAGAGCATACTGTGCGGAAAGCATTTCTCTACGATGCGATAACGGTGGTTCATTCGCCTCAGCTAGAATGCTTTCACACGGGGATGTTTTAAATGCTCCCAGAGCCAGTCTCATTCCCTGATGATGAATTGGATCAAGCATTTTAAGATACGATTTTCTGGCAGAACCATACACAACGCAACCATAGTCTAGTTTGGAGCGAATAAACGTTCTGTATAAATTTAGGATGACTTTTCTATCAGCACCCCAGTCAGTGTGCGCTACTACTTTAAGTAGGTTAAGTGCTTTTAAGCATTTAGCTTTTAAGTTCTTTAGGTGTGGAATAAAGGTCAGTTTTCTGTCAAAGATTATACCTAAAAATTTGGTTTCCTCAACAACTGGAATAAGTGTTCCATCCAGTGTGAGGTTCGGTTCATCGTGATGTTTTCGTAGCTGACAGAAATGCATGCATACCGTTTTTGATTTCGAGAATTTGAAACCGTTTGCATTGGCCCAATTTTGAATTTTGTTTATATTTTGCTGCAGTTGTCTTTCAATTGTATGCATGTGCTTTGACCGATAACATATTAGAAAATCATCAACGTATAACGAGCAATCCACACCAGGAGTCAAACACTTGGTGATGCTATTAATTTTAATGTTAAAGAGCGTCACAGATAAAATACTGCCATGGGGCACACCCATCTCTTGCTCGTGCAGATCTGAGAGGGTAGAGCCGACTCTTACTTTGAATTCTCTGTCGGAGAGAAAGTTGGATATGAAAGAGGGCAGACGGCCTTTTAGACCTAGATCGTTCAGGTCATTTAGTATCCCGTACTTCCATGTCGTGTCATAGGCCTTTTCTAAATCAAAGAAAACCGCTACTAAATGTTCTTTCTTAATAAATGCATCGCGAATAAATGTTTCCAGTCTAACCAGATGATCACTGGTGCTCCGGCCATATCGAAAGCCACTTTGGGAAGGAGATATTAAATTGTTAGTTTCCAAATACCAGACAAGCCGAGAATTGATCATTCGTTCCATTGTTTTGCACACACAGCTTGTGAGTGCAATTGGTCGATAGCTGTTGGGGTCTTCGCTATCTTTACCGGGTTTGGGGACTGGTATTACAGTTGCCTCTTTCCAGATTTTTGGTACATTACCAGTAATCCATAAATCATTGAAGAGTTTCAAAAGAGATGTTAATGATGATTCTGGAAGGTGTTTCAGAAACTGGTAATGTCTCTCGTCAGGCCCAGCGGATGTATCATGGGCCTTATCTAAAGCCTCCCTAAGCTCCGATAGTGAGAACAATTGATTATAACTTTCCGAGTTGTTGGATGTGAATTTTAAACATGACTTTTCTTTTTGAGTTTTAAGTTTTCGGAAGGCTTCTGAATAATTAGATGATGAGGAATTTTTCGAGAAACTGTCAGCAAGAATATTTGCAATGTCACGTTTTGAACTAAAGTTGTTATTGTTCAGTGTCAGATGTCGGAGAGGGTTTTGCTTTCTCTTTCCGTTTATTTTGCGTATAGTGTCCCAAACTTTCTTAACAGAGGAACGAGAGTTTAAAGAAGAAACATACTTCTTCCATGATGCTCTTTTACTTTCTTTGATTATGCGGCGAGCTTTGGCCCGGGCAATGCGATATATATTTAAGTTTTCGGGCGTCGGTTGATTATTAAATTTCCTTAATGCTTCTCGGCGTAGTTTAATGGCTTCCTTACATTCCTTAGTGACCCAAGGTTTTTGGGTTCTTTTACAATATGGCGAGGACTTGGGAACGGATTCTTCTGCAATCTCTATTAAAATAGATGTAAAATGCTGAATGGTGTCGTCAACATTGAAAACTGTATCCTCATTCAGCCTAGTTTTACACAGTGTTTCAAACTTGGCCCAGTCGGCCTTCTTTAAATTCCATTGTGGAATTACTTCATCGACTGTAGAGTTAAGATTTACAAGAAAGATTGGGAAGTGATCGCTGCTGTGAAGGTCATCAGCGACCTTCCATTCATAGTCCAAAAGCAGAGAAGGAGAACAAATTGTCAAATCGATGCTTGTGTATGTACCCGTGCCTGGGTGTAAATATGTAGGGGTTTTGGTATTATATAGACACAGATCGTGTCTAGAAATAAAGTCTTCAACTTTGTGACCTCTGTCACTTATATGATTTGATCCCCATAAAATGTTATGGGCATTAAAATCCCCGAGTAAAACAAAGGGTGCGGGAAGCTGTTGAACAAGATTGTCGAGTTCGTTTGGTACTAGGTTAGTGTTTGGTGGTAAATAAATAGAGCAAAATGTAATCACTCGATGTAGAGTGACGCTTACAGCAATGGCTTGTAAATTGGTGTTTAAATGAATGAAGCTATGAGGAGCTCTGTTGTTTACAATAACAGAAACTCCTCCTGATGCCCTATCAACATTTGGAGAGCAGGTGTTAAACAGGGAGTAGTTTTTAAATGTGATATTGTCCGTATCTTTCAAGAATGTTTCTTGAAGGCATAGTACCGCAGGATCATGTTCGTTTAAAAGCAGGAGAATATCATTGTAATTTGCTTTAAGTCCTCGACAATTCCATTGTATGATAGTGTTTTTCATTATAAATTGAAATTAAAGATTGTGGAGCTAGGTTAGACCTTTCGCAGAGGGAATTTGTTTTGTTATTTCTCTGGAGGAAGTACGGGGGTGAATTTTTTGTTTGTAGGTCTGGAGTTCCCTTGGGCGCATGGAGCAGATTCTTCTGCATCCATGCTCTCGATGTCTCCAAACCTGTTATAAAGTTTGATGGGGTCATCTGACCCCTTTTGTTGCCTGTTTCCGTGAGATTTTTTACTCTTTGGTGATTTAGGTTGTTGGGTATTATTAAATGTAGTCTGAGTAGATGCCGTGTTTTTCTGTGCTTGGTAATGGGGGGGTGTTTGAATTTGGTGTTGAATCGGGTGCTTCTGTTTGTGTTTGAGCGTCCTTCGTTGTTTTAGGATTGCTCTTCACTACAGTGGAGAAGGATGGGCCAGGATGGGCTGTTTTTGCCTGTACAATTTTTCTGGCTTCTGGATAGGGAATATTATTTGTGTATTTTACCCTCTGAATTTCCTTCTCCTGTTTCCAGGTATCGCAATCCTTGGAATTTGCGTGGTGCTCTTTTCCGCACTTGACACAATGCGGAGTTGCTCTACAATCAGATTCCTGATGAGCATTGTCTCCGCATCGGCCACATATTTGGCTCTTGGAGCAGCGGTCTTCGTGATGGCCGTATTTTTGACACTTATAACATCGAAGGGGGTTGGGAATGTAAATCTCTACCTTTACATGCAAAAAGCCAACTTTTACCACTTTGGGTACAGTTGGCCTGTTGAAGGTGAGTACAATGGTGTTGGTGTCCTGCAGATTGTTATTACGTTTAATACGTATTCGTCGGACTGCAGTGACACCTTCACCTTTCATTCCTTCGATGATGTCAGCATCGGTGACTCCAGCCAAGTCACGGCAGCGAATCACGCCTTTGGACGTATTCAGTGTGGTGTGAGCGAATGAGGTTACTGGGATATCAAAGAACGTTTTCATTTTCCTGATATTGTCTGATTGACCTCGTCGCTCACACTCAATAAGAAGACAACCCGATTTCAACTTTTTAACACTTTTGGGTGTGCCAATCGATCCTGTGATAGTCTTTTCGATGACAAATGGAGATAGTGCGGCAAGCGGTTTCGTGGCATCTTTTGACTGTATTACCATGAAGCGTGGAAATGACTCCACACTACATGGTTCATCGTCAGACTCTAATAAGGGTTTCGATCTTTTATTTTGAATTTTTTTTGGAATTATCCATGATGGCTAGATTAAAAATTCAGCACCCGTGCTCCCCACCCACCAAGGAGCCCAACAAGGGGACACTTTTCAAGTGCCAGGGATACACAAATGCCATGCTCAGTTGATAAAATTACCTTTGATTGATCAGTGAAGTCGCCAGTTTCTAAGGTCGGTAAAATTACCCCCCGATTGACCCGTTAAGCCACCGCCTTCTAGGAAGCCTTCTAAGACTTGGAAAAGGGAAATATAAAGGAATAGAATATAGGGGCAACGGTGGTATCAAGAGAGATACAAGGAGAAAGAGAAAGAAGGTGAGAAAGTTAATAAAGACCTCCTAGGGCTCGGCGTGACCAGCCGATTTGTCGGAACCGGGCCCATCCCGACCACCCGTCTAAGAGAAGTAGAGGCCAAAGTAGTGTATTGCAGGGAAAGCCTCTGCTCAACTACCAGGATCCTTTCCTCCCCCGACACGGGACGCAACCCACGGCAAACAGGTTGCCTCTACTTAGTCGCCTTTTACGACACGTAGCGAGGCACGTCGGGCCAATTCTACAACCCCGGACCCGCAGGGGGAAGCGATATGACTGAAAAATTGTTAAAGCTACGTTAAAAATCCTAATCACACACACACACACACACACACACACATTCCTTTCCAATTATTCGCGTGTACTGAATTCAACTTTTGCCTCAGATAAAGGTAGACTCTATGAAGCTTGCTTTCAATAATTAAAGTTCAAGACAGTGTTATCCATATTGTAAATCTAACTTTGAAATTGTAATGTAACATTGTTTGCTGGACTTGACCTTGTCCAAAATTGAGTTCATTTCTCCTTGACCTGATTGACTTGTTTCATTTTGTGTTTCATTTATGTAAACAACTAATAATAACCTCATTATTCTCTATGTGTATGAGCTTATTAACCGAATTATTATTTAGGTAAACATGTTAATATGAGTCAGCGTTTTGGTGATTCCAAATTGAATTTTATAGGCTATTGTGTTTTAAGTAAACAAGGTTCATTAGACCATTCTAGCTGATCATTTTCCATCAGGTAATGGTTGTGTTTAGAAAATGCTAATTTGTGACCTGAGGTCGAGCAGAGAACTATATTATCTTGTTAATGTGAGGACTGTATCATTCTCAAAAGATATGGTCTTTGAGAAACATATTTTTACAAAGATATATTGAGGATTCTTTAATTGCTTTTGAAGGATACAATAAGACGCAGAACATCAGTTTGGTGATGGAATTGCTTTTTTATATTTCAACCGAGTTAAGAAGTAACGTCTATGACATATAAAAAAGGTGGTACACATATTTATATCTATAATGACTTCCCTCACTAAATAAATACACACTTGTATTGTCAGTTAACCTTACACCTACCTCGCCTTCTACTTGGATGTACATTTTCGACACTGAAAATGAGCGTACCATTGCATGCGTAATTTGGAATGCATCATATTCATCCGCTTTAAGATGTTTGGAATAAAATATTATTTAATTGGAACGACTTGGTTATCTCCCATTGCATACCCCAACTTGTGATGAACCAACAATGGGAAATGAGGCGACATCTACTTTAACTGATCGCATTTGCAAAACACACCCGTAGTCCATACCCGAAACCGTTATACCCGAGAACGTTCTATGAGGACACTATCCTGTCTGCGTTTCGCGGAAATAAAATTGTCAGACCACGCTGAAATATTCATACAAATTGTATTCACAGATCATTCAATTAATTTGATAATAATGTGTTTCTTTATTAAATATACTCAGCATTCAAGATTCCATCATTCATATCACTCGATCGGGACCATGCGATTAATGCTTGGTCTGAGATGTCTTTTATCCTCACGTAATAAACATGCTCCACTTAAATCCAAACGGGTTTAGCTACACTAGGCCGAAATAGTCCACTTTCGATATAATAATAGCTATTAAATGGTCTGCCTTCTTTCATTAAATCAAGGATTAGTAGTATTAAACAACTTGGCGCAAAAGTATGATCTTTTTCATCAAGCAATGAAACAAACGTTTAAATGGAATCATTTTAAAGGCATTAGGATTTTGAATACTGTTGCAAGAAAGTACATTTTATTGGTTCTATCGTTAATTAATATGTATATTGTGCACAGTTCCCTCAATGAAGTCTTAATCAAGCCTGTGCGTATTGGGCTCACTGAAAAGTTTGCAATTTGATGGAAACTGAATAACCACATCTTCTGATCCAACGAATGAATGTGCGCATGTTTAATATACATAGATTTATCGATTTCAGTATATTGCATTCGGTCTAACGGCAAGGTTTGTAAACATAAACTTACTTAATGACTCATTTTCTTTAGACATCGATGAATGCAGTGTCCCAGATATTTGCCACGTCAATGCCGAGTGTCGTAACACAGCTGGCAGCTATAACTGTACCTGTAAAAATGGACTTGTTGGAAATGGAACTACCTGTACAGGTAAATATTTGGACCAGTATTTTAACTGCCACAGTTGAGTGATATTTGCCCAGACTATAATTGACTGAATGTTCTTAAATTGCTGTAGTTTTGTGTCGAACATGTTAAACACTGCTATCGCCAAATACACTGAGTAATGTAATCAGTAAGCAGATGTGAATTAAATGGCAGCATACTAAAATTAGTAAAGCTGAGAATTACATTGGAATTAGTTTACACCTCCGGTCAAGTTCATTTTCTGACGATCGTAATTATATAGTTTAAATTAATGTTTCCTTGGTGAGTGGGTGTGAGTGTACAAGGGGAACTCCACAAATACTGTTATACAATTATTTGAGTCTTTCCAAACTTGTAGAAGACGTATAATGGATGGAACATACATACAACATCACCTTCAAGATTTGTTTTATCTAGCTCGGAAATGTTGATCTGAATAGAGAAATACTACAAGTTTTTGTAACAGAGATGTTAGTAACAGACATTCAAATAAAGTACAACTCATACAGAGTTCAAATTATACAATTAATGATAGCAATGATATATTGACTGACAGGTGGTACGCCTGAGTTAATCAAGCTAAATCACATATCATGAACGGAAACGAGTCATAAAGCTTTCATTCTGAGTTTATATATGGTTGCCATGGTCTTGACTCACTCATGCACATTAATGCAGGTTAACAATGTATGTGCATGCATTGTATCCTATTCGAATGCACCGACTGTTTTACATCCACACGAAATCTAAAAAAATGATATTCTCCCTCTGTAAAACCATTCTTTACATTCTGCCTTTCAACTTCTGCCCCTGTAAGAAATATATTAAAAGGTTGCCGCGGATACATGTACACTCTATTAATCTCTCTCTTGATAGCTAAAGATCAAGATAATGTTTTCCATATGACAAGTCTAAATAGTATGGTAGTCATCTTTGTCTTAAATACTGTAATTCCGATATATTAGTTGGTGATACAGGTAGCTCTACATCGGATATGAAGTATCATCTTAAGCTCGATAATAAATCATTTCAGGGGCGGTGCACGCAAAATATGATGCAAATATATCTATCAAAAACTTGTCTGAAGTCGGAAGTTCCCGCTTTCATACTTATACTTAATGACTTTGAACTTACCTCTGAATTCTTGCCAAAATATTATATATCTTCATTGATAACACTTCATTGGGAAACAAAAGTTAATCAACTCATTTTTTTTAATGAGTAAACAGACTATATTTATGCAAATTATATAAAATTATACACATGCAAATATTCTTAACCTATATTATAATAACTATATTTACCAAATCTGAGATTATGATAGCAACAGTATAGTACCGGTTAACTGAACATATTACTAAATTTCAAATACAAGATGCTCGAATAATGAGTAAAACTGACATTTGCACACAATCGTCTGAAGTTTTTTTTATGTTAAATTGGTTGTGATTTTTGTGAATGTGCTAAGTTGTACAAAGGCTGCGTGAAGTATAAAACAATCAATGGCCTTGGTTCTGATTATTTAAAAGTATCCTACCATATCTCTCTATCGGTAATGCTAAACATGATTAAATAATCCTTATTATTGTTATTATGATTATTATTATTGAAACTTTTGACACGCAACTATGCCATTGATGGGCAATGTTTAATGATCATGTTGTATAGTGTATTATGTTTGTAACACGTAATTATTCCATACTAGTTTGACATTCTGCTTTTCAGAGGGATAGTATCCGTTTGATCGTTGAAACAAATTACTCTTTACAATATTTTATTGTTGATAATGATAGTACGTTTGCGTTTGTTTCTAATGTAACTGTTGTAAAGTTGTGTTTATTCGTGTTGTCTTTGTCTACAGTGGTAACTTCATTCATTGATATATTATATCACCCATTCATTCATTTAATCATCCAGTACGCGTACTATAAACATTTTTATATAGTTCATGCAATCCAAAAACCTGCCAAACAGGCATTATTCGCTCCCAAATAGCACGTGCAAACTTTACCTGCATCACAATTTGTCGTTTCCTGTCAAGAAGAAAAGACTGTTCGTTAGTTCCCGCTCATTAGTTATGAATATGATATATTTTTGTATTCTTACAGGTGTTAATCGTGTTACCATTAATTAATTAAACGACGATAACATATTCCGGATACGTATATGCGTGTATTCTCGTATTTTATTAAGCTTTGTAACTCGGACAATATGAATATGGATAATTAAAGCAGAACCTTTATGTTACATAAGCCGAATAACATGTACATTTACTTCAGTTATTTTTACACTTAATATTTCATTGACCGTTCATATATGCCTTAAATTGTATTAAAACATAGTCTTGTAAGGCGGTTGGCCTTTATCTGTCAAGAAAAAAGTTTGTTCATCTTTATCTTCTCAATGTGCTATTAAAATGACAAAGTTTTATATTTCTAGATTATGGTCAGATAAAGGTGTGACTTGATTTCCATCTCCTTTGAACCTTTTGTACACATTGAGGATTTAAAAACACTGCCATATATTTAAAACCTTGTAAGATAATGTACAGTTAGGCTTAAGCGAAATCTAAATTGCATGGCGGCATGTTGAAATTATTTAAAGTAAGAATCAGATGCTATATTAATCTTCCTTCTGTCTCCAACATGCAACTGTGTGGTATATTGTAGGGAGATGGGGGTGAAGCGGAACCCACAGAGGATTGTTTTAAAATTATTATTCTTAGTCAAAGCCAAGCTGTAGAACTGATTGATTGATTGATTGATTGATTTTATTTTTAACGGCGCATCAGCACTGTAAGGCTATTTAGCGCCAAACAAAATGTTATATGTATAATCTTTTAAAAATTTTGATAAGTCTCATATCGACCAGCGATATTAAAACACAAATAGTTGAAATTAAAACGGTAAGATGGTAACGGTGAAAAATAAAGCTTCCCGATCAACGGGGGATGTAAATGCTGTATGTTAATGAAAAATGATGAAACGGTATTAAAAAGGGACGGTATATATATTGCATAAAACTGCACAAGGTGACATCATAAAAGTTAAAGTTTAGAGTAAATATTTACTACTTTCAGGAACTCTATAATACGAGTGATATTTATAGTATCAAAAAGTTCTTTCATGTCATGCACTATGTAATAACGATCGCGCGTAGGTTGCAGATCAAAACACTCTATCATAAAGTGCTTGACTGATTGATTGATTGATTGTTTTTTAACGGCGCATCAGCACTTTTAGGCTATTTAGCGCCAAACAAAGTGTTATTTGTATAATCTTTTAAAACTTATAAAAGGTCCTATATCGACCAGCGATATAAAAGAACAAATGGTTGAAATTAAAAACGGTAAGATGATAACGGTGCAAAATAAAGAATCCCGATCAACGGGAGATGTAAAAAAGATGAATAGGTATTAAAATGGGACGGTATATATATTGCATAAAACTGCACAAGGTGATAGCATAAAAGTCAGAGTTTAGAGTAAATATTTACGGCTTTCAAGAACTCTATAATACGAGTGATGTTTATATTATCAAAAAGTTCTTTCATGTCATGCACAATGTAATAACGATCGCGCGTAGGTTGTAGGTCAAAGCACTCTATCATAAAGTGCTTGACAGTGAATGGTTCATTGCAAGAAACGCACTCTGGTGGGTCTTCACCTTTTAGTATGTGGGTGTGGGTGATATAAGTATGACCAATTCGGATTCTTGCAATGACTACCTCCTCCCTACGAATGCTTCTGTAGGAAGGAGTCCATTCTCCTAGAGTTGGCTTGATTGCATGAAGTTTGTTATTTACAGCATCATTCCATGATGCCTGCCACTTCTGACGTAAGAACTTTCTGATACAAGGTTTAAAATCAGTATATGGTATTTTAAAATCAGATGGTTCTTGAGAAAGGGCCATTTTAGCAGCGCGATCTGCTTTTTCGTTACCTTTAATACCAATGTGGCTAGGTAACCAACAGTATATTATATTGTGGGAGACACTCAGCTCGGTATATTTGACGAGTATGTTTTTCAATAATGGGTTCTCCAGTTTTCGATTGTGTAGTGACTGGAGTACTGATAGCGAGTCGGAGAAGATGATACAGTTTAAAATACAGTTCTTTTCTATATGTTGCAGAACAAGGTTTATTGCTCTGATTTCGGCTGTAAAAATTGATGCTCCATTTGGTAAGCGAACTTGCGTTGTGTGATTTCCACAAACAAAGGCTGCAGCAGCCTTTTCCTCATCCTTTGATCCATCAGTGTAAATTCTGGTGTAGTTTTTAAATTCGGTGAGGAGTTCATGGTAAGAGTTGTGGAAGATAGAAGGGTTTGTTTCGGATTTTTTTCCATCGTGTAGCGTAAAACGTACTTTTGGTTGTTTAATTAGCCAGGGTGGTGTTTCGGAGATGGATGTTTTCTGAATTTTAGAAAGATCTATATTTGTATTGTGAAGGCTGGATGATATTCTAATGCCAAAGGAAAGTATGACGTTTGGTTTATTTTCGTATAATGTTTTGTATTTGGGTTGAAAAACAGCCGAAAAAGCAGGATTCAGAGGGTTTGATTTTAATTTCAGAGCATACTGTGCGGAAAGCATTTCTCTACGATGCGATAACGGTGGTTCATTCGCCTCAGCTAGAATGCTTTCACACGGGGATGTTTTAAATGCTCCCAGAGCCAGTCTCATTCCCTGATGATGAATTGGATCAAGCATTTTAAGATACGATTTTCTGGCAGAACCATACACAACGCAACCATAGTCTAGTTTGGAGCGAATAAACGTTCTGTATAAATTTAGGATGACTTTTCTATCAGCACCCCAGTCAGTGTGCGCTACTACTTTAAGTAGGTTAAGTGCTTTTAAGCATTTAGCTTTTAAGTTCTTTAGGTGTGGAATAAAGGTCAGTTTTCTGTCAAAGATTATACCTAAAAATTTGGTTTCCTCAACAACTGGAATAAGTGTTCCATCCAGTGTGAGGTTCGGTTCATCGTGATGTTTTCGTAACTGACAGAAATGCATGCATACCGTTTTTGATTTCGAGAATTTGAAACCGTTTGCATTGGCCCAATTTTGAATTTTGTTTATATTTTGCTGCAGTTGTCTTTCAATTGTATGCATGTGCTTTGACCGATAACATATTAGAAAATCATCAACGTATAACGAGCAATCCACACCAGGAGTCAAACACTTGGTGATGCTATTAATTTTAATGTTAAAGAGTGTCACAGATAAAATACTGCCATGGGGCACACCCATCTCTTGCTCGTGCAGATCTGAGAGGGTAGAGCCGACTCTTACTTTGAATTCTCTGTCGGAGAGAAAGTTGGATATGAAAGAGGGCAGACGGCCTTTTAGACCTAGATCGTTCAGGTCATTTAGTATCCCGTACTTCCATGTCGTGTCATAGGCCTTTTCTAAATCAAAGAAAACCGCTACTAAATGTTCTTTCTTAATAAATGCATCGCGAATAAATGTTTCCAGTCTAACCAGATGATCACTGGTGCTCCGGCCATATCGAAAGCCACTTTGGGAAGGAGATATTAAATTGTTAGTTTCCAAATACCAGACAAGCCGAGAATTGATCATTCGTTCCATTGTTTTGCACACACAGCTTGTGAGTGCAATTGGTCGATAGCTGTTGGGGTCTTCGCTATCTTTACCGGGTTTGGGGACTGGTATTACAGTTGCTTCTTTCCAGATTTTTGGTACATTACCAGTAATCCATAAATCATTGAAGAGTTTCAAAAGAGATGTTAATGATGATTCTGGAAGGTGTTTCAGAAACTGGTAATGTCTCTCGTCAGGCCCAGCGGATGTATCATGGGCCTTATCTAAAGCCTCCCTAAGCTCCGATAGTGAGAACAATTGATTATAACTTTCCGAGTTGTTGGATGTGAATTTTAAACATGACTTTTCTTTTTGAGTTTTAAGTTTTCGGAAGGCTTCTGAATAATTAGATGATGAGGAATTTTTCGAGAAACTGTCAGCAAGAATATTTGCAATGTCACGTTTTGAACTAAAGTTGTTATTGTTCAGTGTCAGATGTCGGAGAGGGTTTTGCTTTCTCTTTCCGTTTATTTTGCGTATAGTGTCCCAAACTTTCTTAACAGAGGAACGAGAGTTTAAAGAAGAAACATACTTCTTCCATGATGCTCTTTTACTTTCTTTGATTATGCGGCGAGCTTTGGCCCGGGCAATGCGATATATATTTAAGTTTTCGGGCGTCGGTTGATTATTAAATTTCCTTAATGCTTCTCGGCGTAGTTTAATGGCTTCCTTACATTCCTTAGTGACCCAAGGTTTTTGGGTTCTTTTACAATATGGCGAGGACTTGGGAACGGATTCTTCTGCAATCTCTATTAAAATAGATGTAAAATGCTGAATGGTGTCGTCAACATTGAAAACTATCCTCATTCAGCCTAGTTTTACACAGTGTTTCAAACTTGGCCCAGTCGGCCTTCTTTAAATTCCATTGTGGAATTACTTCATCGACTGTAGAGTTAAGATTTACAAGAAAGATTGGGAAGTGATCGCTGCTGTGAAGGTCATCAGCGACCTTCCATTCATAGTCCAAAAGCAGAGAAGGAGAACAAATTGTCAAATCGATGCTTGTGTATGTACCCGTGCCTGGGTGTAAATATGTAGGGGTTTTGGTATTATATAGACACAGATCGTGTCTAGAAATAAAGTCTTCAACTTTGTGACCTCTGTCACTTATATGATTTGATCCCCATAAAATGTTATGGGCATTAAAATCCCCGAGTAAAACAAAGGGTGCGGGAAGCTGTTGAACAAGATTGTCGAGTTCGTTTGGTACTAGGTTAGTGTTTGGTGGTAAATAAATAGAGCAAAATGTAATCACTCGATGTAGAGTGACGCTTACAGCAATGGCTTGTAAATTGGTGTTTAAATGAATGAAGCTATGAGGAGCTCTGTTGTTTACAATAACAGAAACTCCTCCTGATGCCCTATCAACATTTGGAGAGCAGGTGTTAAACAGGGAGTAGTTTTTAAATGTGATATTGTCCGTATCTTTCAAGAATGTTTCTTGAAGGCATAGTACCGCAGGATCATGTTCGTTTAAAAGCAGGAGAATATCATTGTAATTTGCTTTAAGTCCTCGACAATTCCATTGTATGATAGTGTTTTTCATTATAAATTGAAATTAAAGATTGTGGAGCTAGGTTAGACCTTTCGCAGAGGGAATTTGTTTTGTTATTTCTCTGGAGGAAGTACGGGGGTGAATTTTTTGTTTGTAGGTCTGGAGTTCCCTTGGGCGCATGGAGCAGATTCTTCTGCATCCATGCTCTCGATGTCTCCAAACCTGTTATAAAGTTTGATGGGGTCATCTGACCCCTTTTGTTGCCTGTTTCCGTGAGATTTTTTACTCTTTGGTGATTTAGGTTGTTGGGTATTATTAAATGTAGTCTGAGTAGATGCCGTGTTTTTCTGTGCTTGGTAATGGGGGGTGTTTGAATTTGGTGTTGAATCGGGTGCTTCTGTTTGTGTTTGAGCGTCCTTCGTTGTTTTAGGATTGCTCTTCACTACAGTGGAGAAGGATGGGCCAGGATGGGCTGTTTTTGCCTGTACAATTTTTCTGGCTTCTGGATAGGGAATATTATTTGTGTATTTTACCCTCTGAATTTCCTTCTCCTGTTTCCAGGTATCGCAATCCTTGGAATTTGCGTGGTGCTCTTTTCCGCACTTGACACAATGCGGAGTTGCTCTACAATCAGATTCCTGATGAGCATTGTCTCCGCATCGGCCACATATTTGGCTCTTGGAGCAGCGGTCTTCGTGATGGCCGTATTTTTGACACTTATAACATCGAAGGGGGTTGGGAATGTAAATCTCTACCTTTACATGCAAAAAGCCAACTTTTACCACTTTGGGTACAGTTGGCCTGTTGAAGGTGAGTACAATGGTGTTGGTGTCCTGCAGATTGTTATTACGTTTAATACGTATTCGTCGGACTGCAGTGACACCTTCACCTTTCATTCCTTCGATGATGTCAGCATCGGTGACTCCAGCCAAGTCACGGCAGCGAATCACGCCTTTGGACGTATTCAGTGTGGTGTGAGCGAATGAGGTTACTGGGATATCAAAGAACGTTTTCATTTTCCTGATATTGTCTGATTGACCTCGTCGCTCACACTCAATAAGAAGACAACCCGATTTCAACTTTTTAACACTTTTGGGTGTGCCAATCGATCCTGTGATAGTCTTTTCGATGACAAATGGAGATAGTGCGGCAAGCGGTTTCGTGGCATCTTTTGACTGTATTACCATGAAGCGTGGAAATGACTCCACACTACATGGTTCATCGTCAGACTCTGATAAGGGTTTCGATCTTTTATTTTGAATTTTTTTTGGAATTATCCATGATGGCTAGATTAAAAATTCAGCACCCGTGCTCCCCACCCACCAAGGAGCCCAACAAGGGGACACTTTTCAAGTGCCAGGGATACACAAATGCCATGCTCAGTTGATAAAATTACCTTTGATTGATCAGTGAAGTCGCCAGTTTCTAAGGTCGGTAAAATTACCCCCCGATTGACCCGTTAAGCCACCGCCTTCTAGGAAGCCTTCTAAGACTTGGAAAAGGGAAATATAAAGGAATAGAATATAGGGGCAACGGTGGTATCAAGAGAGATACAAGGAGAAAGAGAAAGAAGGTGAGAAAGTTAATAAAGACCTCCTAGGGCTCGGCGTGACCAGCCGATTTGTCGGAACCGGGCCCATCCCGACCACCCGTCTAAGAGAAGTAGAGGCCAAAGTAGTGTATTGCAGGGAAAGCCTCTGCTCAACTACCAGGATCCTTTCCTCCCCCGACACGGGACGCAACCCACGGCAAACAGGTTGCCTCTACTTAGTCGCCTTTTACGACACGTAGCGAGGCACGTCGGGCCAATTCTACAACCCCGGACCCGCAGGGGGAAGCGATATGACTGAAAAATTGTTAAAGCTACGTTAAAAATCCTAATCACACACACACACACACACACACACACATTCCTTTCCAATTATTCGCGTGTACTGAATTCAACTTTTGCCTCAGATAAAGGTAGACTCTATGAAGCTTGCTTTCAATAATTAAAGTTCAAGACAGTGTTATCCATATTGTAAATCTAACTTTGAAATTGTAATGTAACATTGTTTGCTGGACTTGACCTTGTCCAAAATTGAGTTCATTTCTCCTTGACCTGATTGACTTGTTTCATTTTGTGTTTCATTTATGTAAACAACTAATAATAACCTCATTATTCTCTATGTGTATGAGCTTATTAACCGAATTATTATTTAGGTAAACATGTTAATATGAGTCAGCGTTTTGGTGATTCCAAATTGAATTTTATAGGCTATTGTGTTTTAAGTAAACAAGGTTCATTAGACCATTCTAGCTGATCATTTTCCATCAGGTAATGGTTGTGTTTAGAAAATGCTAATTTGTGACCTGAGGTCGAGCAGAGAACTATATTATCTTGTTAATGTGAGGACTGTATCATTCTCAAAAGATATGGTCTTTGAGAAACATATTTTTACAAAGATATATTGAGGATTCTTTAATTGCTTTTGAAGGATACAATAAGACGCAGAACATCAGTTTGGTGATGGAATTGCTTTTTTATATTTCAACCGAGTTAAGAAGTAACGTCTATGACATATAAAAAAGGTGGTACACATATTTATATCTATAATGACTTCCCTCACTAAATAAATACACACTTGTATTGTCAGTTAACCTTACACCTACCTCGCCTTCTACTTGGATGTACATTTTCGACACTGAAAATGAGCGTACCATTGCATGCGTAATTTGGAATGCATCATATTCATCCGCTTTAAGATGTTTGGAATAAAATATTATTTAATTGGAACGACTTGGTTATCTCCCATTGCATACCCCAACTTGTGATGAACCAACAATGGGAAATGAGGCGACATCTACTTTAACTGATCGCATTTGCAAAACACACCCGTAGTCCATACCCGAAACCGTTATACCCGAGAACGTTCTATGAGGACACTATCCTGTCTGCGTTTCGCGGAAATAAAATTGTCAGACCACGCTGAAATATTCATACAAATTGTATTCACAGATCATTCAATTAATTTGATAATAATGTGTTTCTTTATTAAATATACTCAGCATTCAAGATTCCATCATTCATATCACTCGATCGGGACCATGCGATTAATGCTTGGTCTGAGATGTCTTTTATCCTCACGTAATAAACATGCTCCACTTAAATCCAAACGGGTTTAGCTACACTAGGCCGAAATAGTCCACTTTCGATATAATAATAGCTATTAAATGGTCTGCCTTCTTTCATTAAATCAAGGATTAGTAGTATTAAACAACTTGGCGCAAAAGTATGATCTTTTTCATCAAGCAATGAAACAAACGTTTAAATGGAATCATTTTAAAGGCATTAGGATTTTGAATACTGTTGCAAGAAAGTACATTTTATTGGTTCTATCGTTAATTAATATGTATATTGTGCACAGTTCCCTCAATGAAGTCTTAATCAAGCCTGTGCGTATTGGGCTCACTGAAAAGTTTGCAATTTGATGGAAACTGAATAACCACATCTTCTGATCCAACGAATGAATGTGCGCATGTTTAATATACATAGATTTATCGATTTCAGTATATTGCATTCGGTCTAACGGCAAGGTTTGTAAACATAAACTTACTTAATGACTCATTTTCTTTAGACATCGATGAATGCAGTGTCCCAGATATTTGCCACGTCAATGCCGAGTGTCGTAACACAGCTGGCAGCTATAACTGTACCTGTAAAAATGGACTTGTTGGAAATGGAACTACCTGTACAGGTAAATATTTGGACCAGTATTTTAACTGCCACAGTTGAGTGATATTTGCCCAGACTATAATTGACTGAATGTTCTTAAATTGCTGTAGTTTTGTGTCGAACATGTTAAACACTGCTATCGCCAAATACACTGAGTAATGTAATCAGTAAGCAGATGTGAATTAAATGGCAGCATACTAAAATTAGTAAAGCTGAGAATTACATTGGAATTAGTTTACACCTCCGGTCAAGTTCATTTTCTGACGATCGTAATTATATAGTTTAAATTAATGTTTCCTTGGTGAGTGGGTGTGAGTGTACAAGGGGAACTCCACAAATACTGTTATACAATTATTTGAGTCTTTCCAAACTTGTAGAAGACGTATAATGGATGGAACATACATACAACATCACCTTCAAGATTTGTTTTATCTAGCTCGGAAATGTTGATCTGAATAGAGAAATACTACAAGTTTTTGTAACAGAGATGTTAGTAACAGACATTCAAATAAAGTACAACTCATACAGAGTTCAAATTATACAATTAATGATAGCAATGATATATTGACTGACAGGTGGTACGCCTGAGTTAATCAAGCTAAATCACATATCATGAACGGAAACGAGTCATAAAGCTTTCATTCTGAGTTTATATATGGTTGCCATGGTCTTGACTCACTCATGCACATTAATGCAGGTTAACAATGTATGTGCATGCATTGTATCCTATTCGAATGCACCGACTGTTTTACATCCACACGAAATCTAAAAAAATGATATTCTCCCTCTGTAAAACCATTCTTTACATTCTGCCTTTCAACTTCTGCCCCTGTAAGAAATATATTAAAAGGTTGCCGCGGATACATGTACACTCTATTAATCTCTCTCTTGATAGCTAAAGATCAAGATAATGTTTTCCATATGATAAGTCTAAATAGTATGATAGTCATCTTTGTCTTAAATACTGTAATTCCGATATATTAGTTGGTGATACAGGTAGCTCTACATCGGATATGAAGTATCATCTTAAGCTCGATAATAAATCATTTCAGGGGCGGTGCACGCAAAATATGATGCAAATATATCTATCAAAAACTTGTCTGAAGTCGGAAGTTCCCGCTTTCATACTTATACTCAATGACTTTGAACTTGCCTCTGAATTCTTGCTAAAATATTATATATCTTCATTGATAACACTTCATTGGGAAACAAAAGTTAATCAACTCATTTTTTTATGAGTAAACAGACTATATTTATGCAAATTATATAAAATTATACACATGCAAATATTCTTAACCTATATTATAATAACTATATTTACCAAATCTGAGATTATGATAGCAACAGTATAGTACCGGTTAACTGAACATATTACTAAATTTCAAATACAAGATGCTCGAATAATGAGTAAAACTGACATTTGCACACAATCGTCTGAAGTTTTTTTTGTGTTAAATTGGTTGTGATTTTTGTGAATGTGCTAAGTTGTACAAAGGCTGCGTGAAGTATAAAACAATCAATGGCCTTGGTTCTGATTATTTAAAAGTATCCTACCATATCTCTCTATCGGTAATGCTAAACATGATTAAATAATCCTTATTATTGTTATTATGATTATTATTATTGAAACTTTTGACACGCAACTATGCCATTGATGGGCAATGTTTAATGATCATGTTGTATAGTGTATTATGTTTGTAACACGTAATTATTCCATACTGGTTTGACATTCTGCTTTTCAGAGGGATAGTATCCGTTTGATCGTTGAAATAAATTACTCTTTACAATATTTTATTGTTGATAATGATAGTACGTTTGCGTTTGTTTCTAATGTAACTGTTGTAAAGTTGTGTTTATTCGTGTTGTCTTTGTCTACAGTGGTAACTTCATTCATTGATATATTATATCACCCATTCATTCATTTAATCATCCAGTACGCGTACTATAAACATTTTTATATAGTTCATGCAATCCAAAAACCTGCCAAACAGGCATTATTCGCTCCCAAATAGCACGTGCAAACTTTACCTGCATCACAATTTGTCGTTTCCTGTCAAGAAGAAAAGACTGTTCGTTAGTTCCCGCTCATTAGTTATGAATATGATATATTTTTGTATTCTTACAGGTGTTAATCGTGTTACCATTAATTAATTAAACGACGATAACATATTCCGGATACGTATATGCGTGTATTCTCGTATTTTATTAAGCTTTGTAACTCGGACAATATGAATATGGATAATTAAAGCAGAACCTTTATGTTACATAAGCCGAATAACATGTACATTTACTTCAGTTATTTTTACACTTAATATTTCATTGACCGTTCATATATGCCTTAAATTGTATTAAAACATAGTCTTGTAAGGCGGTTGGCCTTTATCTGTCAAGAAAAAAGTTTGTTCATCTTTATCTTCTCAATGTGCTATTAAAATGACAAAGTTTTATATTTCTAGATTATGGTCAGATAAAGGTGTGACTTGATTTCCATCTCCTTTGAACCTTTTGTACACATTGAGGATTTAAAAACACTGCTATATATTTAAAACCTTGTAAGATAATGTACAGTTAGGCTTAAGCGAAATCTAAATTGCATGGCGGCATGTTGAAATTATTTAAAGTAAGAATCAGATGCTATATTAATCTTCCTTCTGTCTCCAACATGCAACTGTGTGGTATATTGTAGGGAGATGGGGGTGAAGCGGAACCCACAGAGGATTGTTTTAAAATTATTATTCTTAGTCAAAGCCAAGCTGTAGAACTGATTGATTGATTGATTGATTTTATTTTTAACGGCGCATCAGCACTGTAAGGCTATTTAGCGCCAAACAAAATGTTATATGTATAATCTTTTAAAAATTTTGATAAGTCTCATATCGACCAGCGATATTAAAACACAAATAGTTGAAATTAAAACGGTAAGATGGTAACGGTGAAAAATAAAGCTTCCCGATCAACGGGGGATGTAAATGCTGTATGTTAATGAAAAATGATGAAACGGTATTAAAAAGGGACGGTATATATATTGCATAAAACTGCACAAGGTGACATCATAAAAGTTAAAGTTTAGAGTAAATATTTACTACTTTCAGGAACTCTATAATACGAGTGATATTTATAGTATCAAAAAGTTCTTTCATGTCATGCACTATGTAATAACGATCGCGCGTAGGTTGCAGATCAAAACACTCTATCATAAAGTGCTTGACTGATTGATTGATTGATTGTTTTTTAACGGCGCATCAGCACTTTTAGGCTATTTAGCGCCAAACAAAGTGTTATTTGTATAATCTTTTAAAACTTATAAAAGGTCCTATATCGACCAGCGATATAAAAGAACAAATGGTTGAAATTAAAAACGGTAAGATGATAACGGTGCAAAATAAAGAATCCCGATCAACGGGAGATGTAAAAAAGATGAATAGGTATTAAAATGGGACGGTATATATATTGCATAAAACTGCACAAGGTGATAGCATAAAAGTCAGAGTTTAGAGTAAATATTTACGGCTTTCAAGAACTCTATAATACGAGTGATGTTTATATTATCAAAAAGTTCTTTCATGTCATGCACAATGTAATAACGATCGCGCGTAGGTTGTAGGTCAAAGCACTCTATCATAAAGTGCTTGACAGTGAATGGTTCATTGCAAGAAACGCACTCTGGTGGGTCTTCACCTTTTAGTATGTGGGTGTGGGTGATATAAGTATGACCAATTCGGATTCTTGCAATGACTACCTCCTCCCTACGAATGCTTCTGTAGGAAGGAGTCCATTCTCCTAGAGTTGGCTTGATTGCATGAAGTTTGTTATTTACAGCATCATTCCATGATGCCTGCCACTTCTGACGTAAGAACTTTCTGATACAAGGTTTAAAATCAGTATATGGTATTTTAAAATCAGATGGTTCTTGAGAAAGGGCCATTTTAGCAGCGCGATCTGCTTTTTCGTTACCTTTAATACCAATGTGGCTAGGTAACCAACAGTATATTATATTGTGGGAGACACTCAGCTCGGTATATTTGACGAGTATGTTTTTCAAGAATGGGTTCTCCAGTTTTCGATTGTGTAGTGACTGGAGTACTGATAGCGAGTCGGAGAAGATGATACAGTTTAAAATACAGTTCTTTTCTATATGTTGCAGAACAAGGTTTATTGCTCTGATTTCGGCTGTAAAAATTGATGCTCCATTTGGTAAGCGAACTTGCGTTGTGTGATTTCCACAAACAAAGGCTGCAGCAGCCTTTTCCTCATCCTTTGATCCATCAGTGTAAATTCTGGTGTAGTTTTTAAATTCGGTGAGGAGTTCATGGTAAGAGTTGTGGAAGATAGAAGGGTTTGTTTCGGATTTTTTTCCATCGTGTAGCGTAAAACGTACTTTTGGTTGTTTAATTAGCCAGGGTGGTGTTTCGGAGATGGATGTTTTCTGAATTTTAGAAAGATCTATATTTGTATTGTGAAGGCTGGATGATATTCTAATGCCAAAGGAAAGTATGACGTTTGGTTTATTTTCGTATAATGTTTTGTATTTGGGTTGAAAAACAGCCGAAAAAGCAGGATTCAGAGGGTTTGATTTTAATTTCAGAGCATACTGTGCGGAAAGCATTTCTCTACGATGCGATAACGGTGGTTCATTCGCCTCAGCTAGAATGCTTTCACACGGGGATGTTTTAAATGCTCCCAGAGCCAGTCTCATTCCCTGATGATGAATTGGATCAAGCATTTTAAGATACGATTTTCTGGCAGAACCATACACAACGCAACCATAGTCTAGTTTGGAGCGAATAAACGTTCTGTATAAATTTAGGATGACTTTTCTATCAGCACCCCAGTCAGTGTGCGCTACTACTTTAAGTAGGTTAAGTGCTTTTAAGCATTTAGCTTTTAAGTTCTTTAGGTGTGGAATAAAGGTCAGTTTTCTGTCAAAGATTATACCTAAAAATTTGGTTTCCTCAACAACTGGAATAAGTGTTCCATCCAGTGTGAGGTTCGGTTCATCGTGATGTTTTCGTAACTGACAGAAATGCATGCATACCGTTTTTGATTTCGAGAATTTGAAACCGTTTGCATTGGCCCAATTTTGAATTTTGTTTATATTTTGCTGCAGTTGTCTTTCAATTGTATGCATGTGCTTTGACCGATAACATATTAGAAAATCATCAACGTATAACGAGCAATCCACACCAGGAGTCAAACACTTGGTGATGCTATTAATTTTAATGTTAAAGAGCGTCACAGATAAAATACTGCCATGGGGCACACCCATCTCTTGCTCGTGCAGATCTGAGAGGGTAGAGCCGACTCTTACTTTGAATTCTCTGTCGGAGAGAAAGTTGGATATGAAAGAGGGCAGACGGCCTTTTAGACCTAGATCGTTCAGGTCATTTAGTATCCCGTACTTCCATGTCGTGTCATAGGCCTTTTCTAAATCAAAGAAAACCGCTACTAAATGTTCTTTCTTAATAAATGCATCGCGAATAAATGTTTCCAGTCTAACCAGATGATCACTGGTGCTCCGGCCATATCGAAAGCCACTTTGGGAAGGAGATATTAAATTGTTAGTTTCCAAATACCAGACAAGCCGAGAATTGATCATTCGTTCCATTGTTTTGCACACACAGCTTGTGAGTGCAATTGGTCGATAGCTGTTGGGGTCTTCGCTATCTTTACCGGGTTTGGGGACTGGTATTACAGTTGCTTCTTTCCAGATTTTTGGTACATTACCAGTAATCCATAAATCATTGAAGAGTTTCAAAAGAGATGTTAATGATGATTCTGGAAGGTGTTTCAGAAACTGGTAATGTCTCTCGTCAGGCCCAGCGGATGTATCATGGGCCTTATCTAAAGCCTCCCTAAGCTCCGATAGTGAGAACAATTGATTATAACTTTCCGAGTTGTTGGATGTGAATTTTAAACATGACTTTTCTTTTTGAGTTTTAAGTTTTCGGAAGGCTTCTGAATAATTAGATGATGAGGAATTTTTCGAGAAACTGTCAGCAAGAATATTTGCAATGTCACGTTTTGAACTAAAGTTGTTATTGTTCAGTGTCAGATGTCGGAGAGGGTTTTGCTTTCTCTTTCCGTTTATTTTGCGTATAGTGTCCCAAACTTTCTTAACAGAGGAACGAGAGTTTAAAGAAGAAACATACTTCTTCCATGATGCTCTTTTACTTTCTTTGATTATGCGGCGAGCTTTGGCCCGGGCAATGCGATATATATTTAAGTTTTCGGGCGTCGGTTGATTATTAAATTTCCTTAATGCTTCTCGGCGTAGTTTAATGGCTTCCTTACATTCCTTAGTGACCCAAGGTTTTTGGGTTCTTTTACAATATGGCGAGGACTTGGGAACGGATTCTTCTGCAATCTCTATTAAAATAGATGTAAAATGCTGAATGGTGTCGTCAACATTGAAAACTGTATCCTCATTCAGCCTAGTTTTACACAGTGTTTCAAACTTGGCCCAGTCGGCCTTCTTTAAATTCCATTGTGGAATTACTTCATCGACTGTAGAGTTAAGATTTACAAGAAAGATTGGGAAGTGATCGCTGCTGTGAAGGTCATCAGCGACCTTCCATTCATAGTCCAAAAGCAGAGAAGGAGAACAAATTGTCAAATCGATGCTTGTGTATGTACCCGTGCCTGGGTGTAAATATGTAGGGGTTTTGGTATTATATAGACACAGATCGTGTCTAGAAATAAAGTCTTCAACTTTGTGACCTCTGTCACTTATATGATTTGATCCCCATAAAATGTTATGGGCATTAAAATCCCCGAGTAAAACAAAGGGTGCGGGAAGCTGTTGAACAAGATTGTCGAGTTCGTTTGGTACTAGGTTAGTGTTTGGTGGTAAATAAATAGAGCAAAATGTAATCACTCGATGTAGAGTGACGCTTACAGCAATGGCTTGTAAATTGGTGTTTAAATGAATGAAGCTATGAGGAGCTCTGTTGTTTACAATAACAGAAACTCCTCCTGATGCCCTATCAACATTTGGAGAGCAGGTGTTAAACAGGGAGTAGTTTTTAAATGTGATATTGTCCGTATCTTTCAAGAATGTTTCTTGAAGGCATAGTACCGCAGGATCATGTTCGTTTAAAAGCAGGAGAATATCATTGTAATTTGCTTTAAGTCCTCGACAATTCCATTGTATGATAGTGTTTTTCATTATAAATTGAAATTAAAGATTGTGGAGCTAGGTTAGACCTTTCGCAGAGGGAATTTGTTTTGTTATTTCTCTGGAGGAAGTACGGGGGTGAATTTTTTGTTTGTAGGTCTGGAGTTCCCTTGGGCGCATGGAGCAGATTCTTCTGCATCCATGCTCTCGATGTCTCCAAACCTGTTATAAAGTTTGATGGGGTCATCTGACCCCTTTTGTTGCCTGTTTCCGTGAGATTTTTTACTCTTTGGTGATTTAGGTTGTTGGGTATTATTAAATGTAGTCTGAGTAGATGCCGTGTTTTTCTGTGCTTGGTAATGGGGGGTGTTTGAATTTGGTGTTGAATCGGGTGCTTCTGTTTGTGTTTGAGCGTCCTTCGTTGTTTTAGGATTGCTCTTCACTACAGTGGAGAAGGATGGGCCAGGATGGGCTGTTTTTGCCTGTACAATTTTTCTGGCTTCTGGATAGGGAATATTATTTGTGTATTTTACCCTCTGAATTTCCTTCTCCTGTTTCCAGGTATCGCAATCCTTGGAATTTGCGTGGTGCTCTTTTCCGCACTTGACACAATGCGGAGTTGCTCTACAATCAGATTCCTGATGAGCATTGTCTCCGCATCGGCCACATATTTGGCTCTTGGAGCAGCGGTCTTCGTGATGGCCGTATTTTTGACACTTATAACATCGAAGGGGGTTGGGAATGTAAATCTCTACCTTTACATGCAAAAAGCCAACTTTTACCACTTTGGGTACAGTTGGCCTGTTGAAGGTGAGTACAATGGTGTTGGTGTCCTGCAGATTGTTATTACGTTTAATACGTATTCGTCGGACTGCAGTGACACCTTCACCTTTCATTCCTTCGATGATGTCAGCATCGGTGACTCCAGCCAAGTCACGGCAGCGAATCACGCCTTTGGACGTATTCAGTGTGGTGTGAGCGAATGAGGTTACTGGGATATCAAAGAACGTTTTCATTTTCCTGATATTGTCTGATTGACCTCGTCGCCCACACTCAATAAGAAGACAACCCGATTTCAACTTTTTAACACTTTTGGGTGTGCCAATCGATCCTGTGATAGTCTTTTCGATGACAAATGGAGATAGTGCGGCAAGCGGTTTCGTGGCATCTTTTGACTGTATTACCATGAAGCGTGGAAATGACTCCACACTACATGGTTCATCGTCAGACTCTGATAAGGGTTTCGATCTTTTATTTTGAATTTTTTTTGGAATTATCCATGATGGCTAGATTAAAAATTCAGCACCCGTGCTCCCCACCCACCAAGGAGCCCAACAAGGGGACACTTTTCAAGTGCCAGGGATACACAAATGCCATGCTCAGTTGATAAAATTACCTTTGATTGATCAGTGAAGTCGCCAGTTTCTAAGGTCGGTAAAATTACCCCCCGATTGACCCGTTAAGCCACCGCCTTCTAGGAAGCCTTCTAAGACTTGGAAAAGGGAAATATAAAGGAATAGAATATAGGGGCAACGGTGGTATCAAGAGAGATACAAGGAGAAAGAGAAAGAAGGTGAGAAAGTTAATAAAGACCTCCTAGGGCTCGGCGTGACCAGCCGATTTGTCGGAACCGGGCCCATCCCGACCACCCGTCTAAGAGAAGTAGAGGCCAAAGTAGTGTATTGCAGGGAAAGCCTCTGCTCAACTACCAGGATCCTTTCCTCCCCCGACACGGGACGCAACCCACGGCAAACAGGTTGCCTCTACTTAGTCGCCTTTTACGACACGTAGCGAGGCACGTCGGGCCAATTCTACAACCCCGGACCCGCAGGGGGAAGCGATATGACTGAAAAATTGTTAAAGCTACGTTAAAAATCCTAATCACACACACACACACACACACACACACACACATTCCTTTCCAATTATTCGCGTGTACTGAATTCAACTTTTGCCTCAGATAAAGGTAGACTCTATGAAGCTTGCTTTCAATAATTAAAGTTCAAGACAGTGTTATCCATATTGTAAATCTAACTTTGAAATTGTAATGTAACATTGTTTGCTGGACTTGACCTTGTCCAAAATTGAGTTCATTTCTCCTTGACCTGATTGACTTGTTTCATTTTGTGTTTCATTTATGTAAACAACTAATAATAACCTCATTATTCTCTATGTGTATGAGCTTATTAACCGAATTATTATTTAGGTAAACATGTTAATATGAGTCAGCGTTTTGGTGATTCCAAATTGAATTTTATAGGCTATTGTGTTTTAAGTAAACAAGGTTCATTAGACCATTCTAGCTGATCATTTTCCATCAGGTAATGGTTGTGTTTAGAAAATGCTAATTTGTGACCTGAGGTCGAGCAGAGAACTATATTATCTTGTTAATGTGAGGACTGTATCATTCTCAAAAGATATGGTCTTTGAGAAACATATTTTTACAAAGATATATTGAGGATTCTTTAATTGCTTTTGAAGGATACAATAAGACGCAGAACATCAGTTTGGTGATGGAATTGCTTTTTTATATTTCAACCGAGTTAAGAAGTAACGTCTATGACATATAAAAAAGGTGGTACACATATTTATATCTATAATGACTTCCCTCACTAAATAAATACACACTTGTATTGTCAGTTAACCTTACACCTACCTCGCCTTCTACTTGGATGTACATTTTCGACACTGAAAATGAGCGTACCATTGCATGCGTAATTTGGAATGCATCATATTCATCCGCTTTAAGATGTTTGGAATAAAATATTATTTAATTGGAACGACTTGGTTATCTCCCATTGCATACCCCAACTTGTGATGAACCAACAATGGGAAATGAGGCGACATCTACTTTAACTGATCGCATTTGCAAAACACACCCGTAGTCCATACCCGAAACCGTTATACCCGAGAACGTTCTATGAGGACACTATCCTGTCTGCGTTTCGCGGAAATAAAATTGTCAGACCACGCTGAAATATTCATACAAATTGTATTCACAGATCATTCAATTAATTTGATAATAATGTGTTTCTTTATTAAATATACTCAGCATTCAAGATTCCATCATTCATATCACTCGATCGGGACCATGCGATTAATGCTTGGTCTGAGATGTCTTTTATCCTCACGTAATAAACATGCTCCACTTAAATCCAAACGGGTTTAGCTACACTAGGCCGAAATAGTCCACTTTCGATATAATAATAGCTATTAAATGGTCTGCCTTCTTTCATTAAATCAAGGATTAGTAGTATTAAACAACTTGGCGCAAAAGTATGATCTTTTTCATCAAGCAATGAAACAAACGTTTAAATGGAATCATTTTAAAGGCATTAGGATTTTGAATACTGTTGCAAGAAAGTACATTTTATTGGTTCTATCGTTAATTAATATGTATATTGTGCACAGTTCCCTCAATGAAGTCTTAATCAAGCCTGTGCGTATTGGGCTCACTGAAAAGTTTGCAATTTGATGGAAACTGAATAACCACATCTTCTGATCCAACGAATGAATGTGCGCATGTTTAATATACATAGATTTATCGATTTCAGTATATTGCATTCGGTCTAACGGCAAGGTTTGTAAACATAAACTTACTTAATGACTCATTTTCTTTAGACATCGATGAATGCAGTGTCCCAGATATTTGCCACGTCAATGCCGAGTGTCGTAACACAGCTGGCAGCTATAACTGTACCTGTAAAAATGGACTTGTTGGAAATGGAACTACCTGTACAGGTAAATATTTGGACCAGTATTTTAACTGCCACAGTTGAGTGATATTTGCCCAGACTATAATTGACTGAATGTTCTTAAATTGCTGTAGTTTTGTGTCGAACATGTTAAACACTGCTATCGCCAAATACACTGAGTAATGTAATCAGTAAGCAGATGTGAATTAAATGGCAGCATACTAAAATTAGTAAAGCTGAGAATTACATTGGAATTAGTTTACACCTCCGGTCAAGTTCATTTTCTGACGATCGTAATTATATAGTTTAAATTAATGTTTCCTTGGTGAGTGGGTGTGAGTGTACAAGGGGAACTCCACAAATACTGTTATACAATTATTTGAGTCTTTCCAAACTTGTAGAAGACGTATAATGGATGGAACATACATACAACATCACCTTCAAGATTTGTTTTATCTAGCTCGGAAATGTTGATCTGAATAGAGAAATACTACAAGTTTTTGTAACAGAGATGTTAGTAACAGACATTCAAATAAAGTACAACTCATACAGAGTTCAAATTATACAATTAATGATAGCAATGATATATTGACTGACAGGTGGTACGCCTGAGTTAATCAAGCTAAATCACATATCATGAACGGAAACGAGTCATAAAGCTTTCATTCTGAGTTTATATATGGTTGCCATGGTCTTGACTCACTCATGCACATTAATGCAGGTTAACAATGTATGTGCATGCATTGTATCCTATTCGAATGCACCGACTGTTTTACATCCACACGAAATCTAAAAAAATGATATTCTCCCTCTGTAAAACCATTCTTTACATTCTGCCTTTCAACTTCTGCCCCTGTAAGAAATATATTAAAAGGTTGCCGCGGATACATGTACACTCTATTAATCTCTCTCTTGATAGCTAAAGATCAAGATAATGTTTTCCATATGATAAGTCTAAATAGTATGATAGTCATCTTTGTCTTAAATACTGTAATTCCGATATATTAGTTGGTGATACAGGTAGCTCTACATCGGATATGAAGTATCATCTTAAGCTCGATAATAAATCATTTCAGGGGCGGTGCACGCAAAATATGATGCAAATATATCTATCAAAAACTTGTCTGAAGTCGGAAGTTCCCGCTTTCATACTTATACTCAATGACTTTGAACTTGCCTCTGAATTCTTGCTAAAATATTATATATCTTCATTGATAACACTTCATTGGGAAACAAAAGTTAATCAACTCATTTTTTTATGAGTAAACAGACTATATTTATGCAAATTATATAAAATTATACACATGCAAATATTCTTAACCTATATTATAATAACTATATTTACCAAATCTGAGATTATGATAGCAACAGTATAGTACCGGTTAACTGAACATATTACTAAATTTCAAATACAAGATGCTCGAATAATGAGTAAAACTGACATTTGCACACAATCGTCTGAAGTTTTTTTTGTGTTAAATTGGTTGTGATTTTTGTGAATGTGCTAAGTTGTACAAAGGCTGCGTGAAGTATAAAACAATCAATGGCCTTGGTTCTGATTATTTAAAAGTATCCTACCATATCTCTCTATCGGTAATGCTAAACATGATTAAATAATCCTTATTATTGTTATTATGATTATTATTATTGAAACTTTTGACACGCAACTATGCCATTGATGGGCAATGTTTAATGATCATGTTGTATAGTGTATTATGTTTGTAACACGTAATTATTCCATACTGGTTTGACATTCTGCTTTTCAGAGGGATAGTATCCGTTTGATCGTTGAAATAAATTACTCTTTACAATATTTTATTGTTGATAATGATAGTACGTTTGCGTTTGTTTCTAATGTAACTGTTGTAAAGTTGTGTTTATTCGTGTTGTCTTTGTCTACAGTGGTAACTTCATTCATTGATATATTATATCACCCATTCATTCATTTAATCATCCAGTACGCGTACTATAAACATTTTTATATAGTTCATGCAATCCAAAAACCTGCCAAACAGGCATTATTCGCTCCCAAATAGCACGTGCAAACTTTACCTGCATCACAATTTGTCGTTTCCTGTCAAGAAGAAAAGACTGTTCGTTAGTTCCCGCTCATTAGTTATGAATATGATATATTTTTGTATTCTTACAGGTGTTAATCGTGTTACCATTAATTAATTAAACGACGATAACATATTCCGGATACGTATATGCGTGTATTCTCGTATTTTATTAAGCTTTGTAACTCGGACAATATGAATATGGATAATTAAAGCAGAACCTTTATGTTACATAAGCCGAATAACATGTACATTTACTTCAGTTATTTTTACACTTAATATTTCATTGACCGTTCATATATGCCTTAAATTGTATTAAAACATAGTCTTGTAAGGCGGTTGGCCTTTATCTGTCAAGAAAAAAGTTTGTTCATCTTTATCTTCTCAATGTGCTATTAAAATGACAAAGTTTTATATTTCTAGATTATGGTCAGATAAAGGTGTGACTTGATTTCCATCTCCTTTGAACCTTTTGTACACATTGAGGATTTAAAAACACTGCTATATATTTAAAACCTTGTAAGATAATGTACAGTTAGGCTTAAGCGAAATCTAAATTGCATGGCGGCATGTTGAAATTATTTAAAGTAAGAATCAGATGCTATATTAATCTTCCTTCTGTCTCCAACATGCAACTGTGTGGTATATTGTAGGGAGATGGGGGTGAAGCGGAACCCACAGAGGATTGTTTTAAAATTATTATTCTTAGTCAAAGCCAAGCTGTAGAACTGATTGATTGATTGATTGATTTTATTTTTAACGGCGCATCAGCACTGTAAGGCTATTTAGCGCCAAACAAAATGTTATATGTATAATCTTTTAAAAATTTTGATAAGTCTCATATCGACCAGCGATATTAAAACACAAATAGTTGAAATTAAAACGGTAAGATGGTAACGGTGAAAAATAAAGCTTCCCGATCAACGGGGGATGTAAATGCTGTATGTTAATGAAAAATGATGAAACGGTATTAAAAAGGGACGGTATATATATTGCATAAAACTGCACAAGGTGACATCATAAAAGTTAAAGTTTAGAGTAAATATTTACTACTTTCAGGAACTCTATAATACGAGTGATATTTATAGTATCAAAAAGTTCTTTCATGTCATGCACTATGTAATAACGATCGCGCGTAGGTTGCAGATCAAAACACTCTATCATAAAGTGCTTGACTGATTGATTGATTGATTGTTTTTTAACGGCGCATCAGCACTTTTAGGCTATTTAGCGCCAAACAAAGTGTTATTTGTATAATCTTTTAAAACTTATAAAAGGTCCTATATCGACCAGCGATATAAAAGAACAAATGGTTGAAATTAAAAACGGTAAGATGATAACGGTGCAAAATAAAGAATCCCGATCAACGGGAGATGTAAAAAAGATGAATAGGTATTAAAATGGGACGGTATATATATTGCATAAAACTGCACAAGGTGATAGCATAAAAGTCAGAGTTTAGAGTAAATATTTACGGCTTTCAAGAACTCTATAATACGAGTGATGTTTATATTATCAAAAAGTTCTTTCATGTCATGCACAATGTAATAACGATCGCGCGTAGGTTGTAGGTCAAAGCACTCTATCATAAAGTGCTTGACAGTGAATGGTTCATTGCAAGAAACGCACTCTGGTGGGTCTTCACCTTTTAGTATGTGGGTGTGGGTGATATAAGTATGACCAATTCGGATTCTTGCAATGACTACCTCCTCCCTACGAATGCTTCTGTAGGAAGGAGTCCATTCTCCTAGAGTTGGCTTGATTGCATGAAGTTTGTTATTTACAGCATCATTCCATGATGCCTGCCACTTCTGACGTAAGAACTTTCTGATACAAGGTTTAAAATCAGTATATGGTATTTTAAAATCAGATGGTTCTTGAGAAAGGGCCATTTTAGCAGCGCGATCTGCTTTTTCGTTACCTTTAATACCAATGTGGCTAGGTAACCAACAGTATATTATATTGTGGGAGACACTCAGCTCGGTATATTTGACGAGTATGTTTTTCAAGAATGGGTTCTCCAGTTTTCGATTGTGTAGTGACTGGAGTACTGATAGCGAGTCGGAGAAGATGATACAGTTTAAAATACAGTTCTTTTCTATATGTTGCAGAACAAGGTTTATTGCTCTGATTTCGGCTGTAAAAATTGATGCTCCATTTGGTAAGCGAACTTGCGTTGTGTGATTTCCACAAACAAAGGCTGCAGCAGCCTTTTCCTCATCCTTTGATCCATCAGTGTAAATTCTGGTGTAGTTTTTAAATTCGGTGAGGAGTTCATGGTAAGAGTTGTGGAAGATAGAAGGGTTTGTTTCGGATTTTTTTCCATCGTGTAGCGTAAAACGTACTTTTGGTTGTTTAATTAGCCAGGGTGGTGTTTCGGAGATGGATGTTTTCTGAATTTTAGAAAGATCTATATTTGTATTGTGAAGGCTGGATGATATTCTAATGCCAAAGGAAAGTATGACGTTTGGTTTATTTTCGTATAATGTTTTGTATTTGGGTTGAAAAACAGCCGAAAAAGCAGGATTCAGAGGGTTTGATTTTAATTTCAGAGCATACTGTGCGGAAAGCATTTCTCTACGATGCGATAACGGTGGTTCATTCGCCTCAGCTAGAATGCTTTCACACGGGGATGTTTTAAATGCTCCCAGAGCCAGTCTCATTCCCTGATGATGAATTGGATCAAGCATTTTAAGATACGATTTTCTGGCAGAACCATACACAACGCAACCATAGTCTAGTTTGGAGCGAATAAACGTTCTGTATAAATTTAGAATGACTTTTCTATCAGCACCCCAGTCAGTGTGCGCTACTACTTTAAGTAGGTTAAGTGCTTTTAAGCATTTAGCTTTTAAGTTCTTTAGGTGTGGAATAAAGGTCAGTTTTCTGTCAAAGATTACACCTAAAACTTTGGTTTCCTCAACAACTGGAATAGGTGTTCCATCCAGTGTGAGGTTCGGTTCATCGTGATGTTTTCGTAACTGACAGAAATGCATGCATACCGTTTTTGATTTCGAGAATTTGAAACCGTTTGCATTGGCCCAATTTTGAATTTTGTTTATATTTTGCTGCAGTTGTCTTTCAATTGTATGCATGTGCTTTGACCGATAACATATTAGAAAATCATCAACGTATAACGAGCAATCCACACCAGGAGTCAAACACTTGGTGATGCTATTAATTTTAATGTTAAAGAGCGTCACAGATAAAATACTGCCCTGGGGCACACCCATCTCTTGCTCGTGCAGATCTGAGAGGGTAGAGCCCACTCGTACTTTGAATTCTCTGTCGGAGAGAAAGTTGGATATGAAAGAGGGCAGACGGCCTTTTAGACCTAGATCGTTCAGGTCATTTAGTATCCCGTACTTCCATGTCGTGTCATAGGCCTTTTCTAAATCAAAGAAAACCGCTACTAAATGTTCTTTCTTAATAAATGCATCGCGAATAAATGTTTCTAGTCTAACCAGATGATCACTGGTGCTCCGGCCATATCGAAAGCCACTTTGGAAAGGAGATATTAAATTGTTAGTTTCCAAATACCAGACAAGCCGAGAATTGATCATTCGTTCCATTGTTTTGCACACACAGCTTGTGAGTGCAATTGGTCGATAGCTGTTGGGGTCTTCGCTATCTTTACCGGGTTTGGGGACTGGTATTACAGTTGCTTCTTTCCAGATTTTTGGTACATTACCAGTAATCCATAAATCATTGAAGAGTTTCAAAAGAGATGTTAATGATGATTCTGGAAGGTGTTTCAGAAACTGGTAATGTATCTCGTCAGGCCCAGCGGATGTATCATGGGCCTTATCTAAAGCCTCCCTAAGCTCCGATAGTGAGAACAATTGATTATAACTTTCCGAGTTGTTGGATGTGAATTTTAAACGTGACTTTTCTTTCTGAGTTTTAAGTTTTCGGAAGGCTTCTGAATAATTAGATGATGAGGAATTTTTGGAGAAACTGTCAGCAAGAATATTTGCAATGTCACGTTTTGAACTAAAGTTGTTATTGTTCAGTGTCAGATGTCGGAGAGGGTTTTGCTTTCTCTTTCCGTTTATTTTGCGTATAGTGTCCCAAACTTTTTTAACAGAGGAACGAGAGTTTAAAGAAGAAACATACTTCTTCCATGATGCTCTTTTACTTTCTTTGATGATGCGGCGAGCTTTGGCCCGGGCAATGCGATATATATTTAAGCTTTCGGGCGTCGGTTGATTATTAAATTTCCTTAATGCTTCTCGGCGTAGTTTAATGGCTTCCTTACATTCCTTAGTGACCCAAGGTTTTTGGGTTCTTTTACAATATGGCGAGGACTTGGGAACGGATTCTTCTGCAATCTCTATTAAAATAGATGTAAAATGCTGAATGGTGTCGTCAACATTGAAAACTGTATCCTCATTCAGCCTAGTTTTACACAGTGTTTCAAACTTGGCCCAGTCGGCCTTCTTTAAATTCCATTGTGGAATTACTTCATCGACTGTAGAGTTAAGATTTACAAGAAAGATTGGGAAGTGATCGCTGCTGTGAAGGTCATCAGCGACCTTCCATTCATAGTCCAAAAGCAGAGAAGGAGAACAAATTGTCAAATCGATGCTTGTGTATGTACCCGTGCCAGGGTGTAAATATGTAGGTGTTTTGGTATTATATAGACACAGATGGTGTCTAGAAATAAAGTCTTCAACTTTGTGACCTCTGTCACTTATATGATTTGATCCCCATAAAATGTTATGGGCATTAAAATCCCCGAGTAAAACAAAGGGTGCAGGAAGCTGTTGAACAAGATTGTCGAGTTCGTTTGGTACTAGGTTAGTGTTTGGTGGTAAATAAATATAACAAAATGTAATCACTCGATGTAGAGTGACGCTTACAGCAATGGCTTGTAAATTGGTGTTTAAATGAATGAAGCTATGAGGAGCTCTGTTGTTTACAATAACAGAAACTCCTCCTGATGCCCTATCAACATTTGGAGAGCAGGTGTTAAACAGGGAGTAGTTTTTAAATGTGATATTGTCTGTATCTTTCAAGAATGTTTCTTGAAGGCATAGTACCGCAGGATCATGTTCGTTTAAAGGCAGGAGAATATCATTGTAATTTGCTTTAAGTCCTCGACAATTCCATTGTATGATAGTGTTTTTCATTATAAATTGAAATTAAAGATTGTGGAGCTAGGTTAGACCTTTCGCAGACGGAATTTGTTTTGTTATTTTTCTGGAGGAAGTACGGGGGTGAATTTTTTGTTTGTAGGTCTGGAGTTCCCTTGGGCGCATGGAGCAGATTCTTCTGCATCCATGCTCTCGATGTCTCCAAACCTGTTATAAAGTTTGATGGGGTCATCTGACCCCTTTTGTTGCCTGTTTCCGTGAGATTTTTTACTCTTTGGTGATTTAGTTTGTTGGGTATTATTAAATGTAGTCTGAGTAGATGCCGTGTTTCTCTGTGCTTGGTAATGGGGGGTGTTTGAATTTGGTGTTGAATCGAGTGCTTCTGTTTGTGTTTGAGCGTCCTTCGTTGTTTTAGGATTGCTCTTCACTACAGTGGAGAAGGATGGGCCAGGATTGCCTGTACAATTTTTCTGGCTTCTGGATAGGGAATATTATTTGTGTATTTTACCCTCTGAATTTCCTTCTCCTGTTTCCAGGTATCGCAATCCTTGGAATTTGCGTGGTGCTCTTTTCCGCACTTGACACAATGCGGAGTTGCTCTACAATCAGATTCCTGATGAGCATTGTCTCCGCATCGGCCACATATTTGGCTCTTGGAGCAGCGGTCTTCGTGATGGCCGTATTTTTGACACTTATAACATCGAAGAGGGTTGGGAATGTAAATCTCTACCTTTACATGCAAAAAGCCAACTTTTACCACTTTGGGTACAGTTGGCCTGTTGAAGGTGAGTACAATGGTGTTGGTGTCCTGCAGATTGTTATTACGTTTAATACGTATTCGTCGGACTGCAGTGACACCTTCACCTTTCATTCCTTCGATGATGTCAGCATCGGTGACTCCAGCCAAGTCACGGCAGCGAATCACGCCTTTGGACGTATTCAGTGTGGTGTGAGCGAATGAGGTTACTGGGATATCAAAGAACGTTTTCATTTTCCTGATATTGTCTGATTGACCTCGTCGCTCACACTCAATAAGAAGACAACCCGATTTCAACTTTTTAACACTTTTGGGTGTGCCAGTCGATCCTGTGATAGTCTTTTCGATGACAAATGGAGATAGTGCGGCAAGCGGTTTCGTGGCATCTTTTCACTGTATGACCATGAAGCGTGGAAATGACTCCACACTACATGGTTCATCGTCAGACTCTGATAAGGGTTTCGATCTTTTATTTTGATTTTTTTTGGAATTATCCATGATGGCTAGATTAAAAATTCAGCACCCGTGCTCCCCACCCACCAAGGAGCCCAACAAGGGGACACTCTTCAAGTGCCAGGGATACACAAATGCCATACTCAGTTGATAAAATTACCTTTGATTGACCTTGAAGTCGCCAGTTTCTAAGGTCGGTAAAATTACCCCCCGATTGACCCGTTAAGCCACCGCCTTCTAGGAAGCCTTCTAAGACTTGGAAAAGGGAAATATAAAGGAATAGAATATAGGAGCAACGGTGGTATCAAGAGAGATACAAGGAGAAAGAGAAAGAAGGTGAGAAAGTTAATAAAGACCTCCTAGGGCTCGGCGTGACCAACCGATTTGTCGGAACCGGGCCCATCCCGACCACCCGTCTAAGAGAAGTAGAGGCCAAAGTAGAGTATTGCAGGGAAAGCCTCTGCTCAACTACCAGGATCCTTTCCTCCCCCGACACGGGACGCAACCCACGGCAAACAGGTTGCCTCTACTTAGTCGCCTTTTACGACACGTAGCGAGGCACGTCGGGCCAATTCTACAACCCCGGACCCGCAGGGGGAAGCGATATGACTGAAAAATTGTTAAAGCTACGTTAAAAATCCTAATCGCACACACACACACACACACACACACACACACACATTCCTTTCCAATTATTCGCGTGTACTGAATTCAACGTTTGCCTCAGATAAAGGTAGAATCTATGAAGCTTGCTTTCAATAATTAAAGTTCAAGTTAGTGTTATCCATATTGTAAATCTAACTTTGAAATTGTAATGTAACATTGTTTGCTGGACTTGACCTTGTCCAAAATTGAGTTCATTTCTCCTTGACCTGATTGACTTGTTTCATTTTGTGTTTCATTTATGTAAACAACTAATAATAACCTCATTATTCTCTATGTGTATGAGCTTATTAACCGAATTATTATTTAGGTAAACATGTTAATATGGGTCAGGGTTTTGGAGATTCCAAATTGAATTTTATAGGCTATTGTGTTTTAAGTAAACAAGGTTCATTAGACCATTCTAGCTGATCATTTTTCATTAGGTAATGGTTGTGTTTAGAAAATGCTAATTTGTGACCTGAGGTCGAGCAGAGAACTATATTATCTTGTTAATGTGAGGATTCTATCATTCTCAAAAGATATGGTCTTTGAGAAACATATTTTTACAAAGATATATTGAGGATTCTTTAATTGCTTTTGAAGAATACAATAAGACGCAGAGCATCAGTTTGGTGATGGAATTGCTTTTTTATATTTCAACCGAGTTAAGAAGTAACGTCTATGACATATAAAAAAGGTGGTACACATATTTATATCTATAATGACTTCCCTCACTAAATAAATACACACTTGTATTGTCAGTTAACCTTACACCTACCTCGCCTTCTACTTGGATGTACATTTTCGACACTGAAAATGAGCGTACCATTGCATGCGTAATTTGGAATGCATCATATTTATCCGCTTTAAGATGTTTGGTTGATTGATTGATTGATTGTTTGTTTTTTAACGGCGCATCAGCACTTTTAGGCTTTTTAGCGCCAAACAAAGTGTTACTTGTATAATCTTTTAAAACTTATAAAAGGTTCTATATCGACCAGCGATATAAAAGAACAAATGGTTGAAATTAAAAACGGTAAGATGGTAACGGTGCAAAATAAAGCTTCCCGATCAACGGGAGATGCAAAAAAGATGAATAGGTATTAAAATGGGACGGTATATATATTGCATAAAACTGCACAAGGTGATAGCATAAAAGTCAGAGTTTAGAGTAAATATTTACGGCTTTCAAGAACTCGATAATACGAGTGATGTTTATATTATCAAAAAGTTCTTTCATGTCATGTACAACGTAATAACGATCGCGCGTAGGTTGTAGGTCAAAGCACTCTATCATAAAGTGCTTGACAGTGAATGGTTCATTGCAAGAAACGCACTCTGGTGGGTCTTCACCTTTTAGTATGTGGGTGTGGGTGATATAAGTATGACCAATTCGGATTCTTGCAATGACTACCTCCTCCCTACGAATGCTTCTGTAGGAAGGAGTCCATTCTCCTAGAGTTGGCTTGATTGCATGAAGTTTGTTATTTACAGCATCATTCCATGATGCCTGCCACTTCTGACGTAAGAACTTTCTGATACAAGGTTTAAAATCAGTATATGGTATTTTAAAATCAGATGGTTCTTGAGAAAGGGGCATTTTAGCAGAGCGATCTGCTTTTTCGTTACCTTTAATACCAATGTGGCTAGGTAACCAACAGTATATTATATTGTGGGAGACACTCAGCTCCGTATTTTTTACGAGTATGCTTTTCAATAATGGGTTCTCCAGTTTTCTATTGTGTAGTGACTGGAGTACTGATAGCGAGTCGGAGAAGATAATACTGTTTAAAATACAGTTCTTTTCTATATGTTGCAGAGCAAGGTCTATTGCTCTGATTTCGGCTGTAAAAATTGATGCTCCATTTGGTAAGCGAACTTGCGTTGTGTGATTTCCACAAACAAAGGCTGCAGCAGCCTTTTCCTCATCCTTTGATCCATCAGTGTAAATTCTGGTATAGTTTTTAAATTCGGTGAGGAGTTCATGGTAAGAGTTGTGGAAGATAGAAGGGTTTGTTTCGGACTTTTTCCCATCGTGTAGCGTAAAACGTACTTTTGCTTGTTTAATTAGCCAGGGTGGTGTTTCGGAGATGGATGTTTTCTGAATTTTTGAAAGATCTATATTTGCAGTGTCAAGGCTGGATGATATTCTAATGCCAAAGGAAGGTATGGCGTTTGGTTTATTTTCGTATAAAGTTTTGTATTTGGGTTGAAAAACAGCCGAAAAAGCAGGATTCAGAGGGTTTGATTTTAATTTGAGAGCATACTGTGCGGAAAGCATTTCTCTACGATGCGATAACGGTGGTTCATTCGCCTCAGTTAGAAGGCTTTCACAGGGGGATGTTTTAAATGCTCCCAGAGCCAGTCTTATTCCCTGATGATGAATTGGATCAAGCATTTTAAGATACGATTTTCTGGCAGAACCATACACAACGCAACCATAGTCTAGTTTGGAGCGAATAAACGTTCTGTATAAATTTAGGATGACTTTTCTATCAGCACCCCAGTCAGTGTGCGCTACTACTTTAAGTAGGTTAAGTGCTTTTAAGCATTTAGCTTTTAAGTTCTTTAGGTGTGGAATAAAGGTCAGTTTTCTGTCAAAGATTATACCTAAAAATTTGGTTTCCTCAACAACTGGAATAGGTGTTCCATCCAGTGTGAGGTTCGGTTCATCGTGATGTTTTCGTAACTGACAGAAATGCGTGCATACCGTTTTTGATTTCGAGAATTTGAAACCGTTTGCATTGGCCCAATTTTGAATTTTGTTTATATTTTGCTGCAGTTGTCTTTCAATTGTATGCATGTGCTTTGACCGATAACATATTAGAAAATCATCAACGTATAACGAACAATCCACACCAGGAGTCAAACACTTGGTGATGCTATTAATTTTGATGTTAAAGAGCGTCACAGATAAAATACTGCCCTGGGGCACACCCATCTCTTGCTCGTGCAAATCTGAGAGGGTAGAGCCCACTCGTACTTTGAATTCTCTGTCGGAGAGAAAGTTGGATATGAAAGAGGGCAGACGGCCTTTTAGACCTAGATCGTTCAGGTCATTTAGTATCCCGTACTTCCATGTCGTGTCATAGGCCTTTTCTAAATCAAAGAAAACCGCTACTAAATGTTCTTTCTTAATAAATGCATCGCGAATGAATGTTTCTAGTCTAACCAGATGATCATTGGTGTTCCGGCCATATCGAAAGCCACTTTGGAAAGGAGATATTAAATTGTTAGTTTCCAAATACCAGACAAGCCGAGAATTGATCATTCGTTCCATTGTTTTGCACACACAGCTTGTGAGTGCAATTGGTCGATAGCTGTTGGGGTCTTCGCTATCTTTACCGGGTTTGGGGACTGGTATTACAGTTGCTTCTTTCCAGATTTTTGGTACATTACCAGTAATCCATAAATCATTGAAGAGTTCCAAAAGAGATGTTAATGATGATTCTGGAAGGTGTTTCAGAAACTGGTAATGTATCTCGTCAGGCCCAGCGGATGTATCATGGGCCTTATCTAAAGCCTCCCTAAGCTCCGATAGTGAGAACAATTGATTATAACTTTCCGAGTTGTTGGATGTGAATTTTAAACGAGACTTTTCTTTTTGAGTTTTAAGTTTTTGGAAGGCTTCTGAATAATTAGATGATGAGGAAGTTTTCGAGAAACTGTCAGCAAGAATATTTGCAATGTCACGTTTCGAACTAAAGTTCTTATTGTTCAGTGTCAGATGTCGGAGAGGGTTTTGCTTTCTCTTTCCGTTTATTTTGCGTATAGTGTCCCAAACTTTTTTAACAGAGGAACGAGAGTTTAAAGAAGAAACATACTTCTTCCATGATGCTCTTTTACTTTCTTTGATTATGCGGCGAGCTTTGGCCCGGGTAATGCGATATATATTTAAGTTTTCGGGCGTCGGTTGATTATTAAATTTCCTTAATGCTTCTCGGCGTAGTTTAATGGCTTCCTTACATTCCTTAGTGACCCAAGGTTTTTGGGTTCTTTTACAATATGGCGAGGACTTGGGAACGGATTCTTCTGCAATCTCTATTAAAATAGATGTAAAATGCTGAATGGTGTCGTCAACATTGAAAACTGTATCCTCATTCAGCCTAGTTTTACACAGTGTTTCAAACTTGGCCCAGTCGGCCTTCTTTAGATTCCAATGTGGAATTACTTCATCGACTGTAGAGTTAAGATTTACAAGAAAGATTGGGAAGTGATCGCTGCTGTGAAGGTCATCAGCGACCTTCCATTCATAGTCCAAAAGCAGAGAAGGAGAACAAATTGTCAAATCGATGCTTGTGTATGTACCCGTGCCTGGGTGTAAATATGTAGGTGTTTTGGTATGATATAGACACAGATCGTGTCTAGAAATAAAGTCTTCAACTTTGTGACCTCTGTCACTTATATGATTTGATCCCCATAAAATGTTATGGGCATTAAAATCCCCGAGTAAAACAAAGGGTGCGGGAAGCTGTTGAACAAGATTGTCGAGTTCGTTTGGTACTAGGTTAGTGTTTGGTGGTAAATAAATAGAGCAAAATGTAACCACTCGATGTAGAGTGACGCTTACAGCAATGGCTTGTAAATTGGTGTTTAAATGAATGAAGCTATGAGAAGCTCTGTTGTTTACAATAACAGAAACTCCTCCTGATGCCCTATCAACATTTGGAGAGCAGGTGTTAAACAGGGAGTAGTTTTTAAATGTGATATTGTCTGTATCTTTCAAGAATGTTTCTTGAAGGCATAGTACCGCAGGATCATGTTCGTTTAAAAGCAGGAGAATATCATTGTAATTTGCTTTAAGTCCTCGACAATTCCATTGTATGATAGTGTTTTTCATTATAAATTGAAATTAAAGATTGTGGAGCTAGGTTAGACCTTTCGCAGACGGAATTTGTTTTGTTATTTCTCTGGAGGAAGTACGGGGGTGAATTTTTTGTTTGTAGGTCTGGAGTTCCCTTGTGCGCATGGAGCAGATTCTTCTGCATCCATGCTCTCGATGTCTCCAAACCTGTTATAAAGTTTGATGGGGTCATCTGACCCCTTTTGTTGCCTGTTTCCGTGAGATTTTTTATTCTTTGGTGATTTAGTTTGTTGGGTATTATTAAATGTAGTCTGAGTAGATGCCGTGTTTTTCTGTGCTTGATAATGGGGGGTGTTTGAATTTGGTGTTGAATCGGGTGCTTCTGTTTGTGTTTGAGCGTCCTTCGTTGTTTTAGGATTGCTCTTCACTACAGTGGAGAAGGATGGGCCAGGATTGCCTGTACAATTTTTCTGGCTTCTGGATAGGGAATATTATTTGTGTATTTTACCCTCTGAATTTCCTTCTCCTGTTTCCAGGTATCGCAATCCTTGGAATTTGCGTGGTGCTCTTTTCCGCACTTGACACAATGCGGAGTTGCTCTACAATCAGATTCCTGATGAGCATTGTCTCCGCATCGGCCACATATTTGGCTCTTGGAGCAGCGGTCTTCGTGATGGCCGTATTTTTGACACTTATAACATCGAAGAGGGTTGGGAATGTAAATCTCTACCTTTACATGCAAAAAGCCAACTTTTACCACTTTGGGTACAGTTGGCTTGTTGAAGGTGAGTACAATGGTGTTGGTGTCCTGCAGATTGTTATTACGTTTAATACGTATTCGTCGGACTGCAGTGACACCTTCACCTTTCATTCCTTCGATGATGTCAGCATCGGTGACTCCAGCCAAGTCACGGCAGCGAATCACGCCTTTGGACGTATTCAGTGTGGTGTGAGCGAATGAGGTTACTGGGATATCAAAGAACGTTTTCATTTTCCTGATATTGTCTGATTGACCTCGTCGCTCACACTCAATAAGAAGACAACCCGATTTCAACTTTTTAACACTTTTGGGTGTGCCAGTCGATCCTGTGATAGTCTTTTCGATGACAAATGGAGATAGTGCGGCAAGCGGTTTCGTGGCATCTTTTGACTGTATGACCATGAAGCGTGGAAATGACTCCACACTACATGGTTCATCGTCAGACTCTGATAAGGGTTTCGATCTTTTATTTTGATTTTTTTTGGAATTATCCATGAAGGCTAGATTAAAAATTCAGCACCCGTGCTCCCCACCCACCAAGGGGACACTTTTCAAGTGCCAGGGATACACAAATGCCATACTCAGTTGATAAAATTACCTTTGATTGACCTTGAAGTCGCCAGTTTCTAAGGTCGGTAAAATTACCCCCCGATTGACCCGTTAAGCCACCGCCTTCTAAGACTTGGAAAAGGGAAATATAAAGGAATAGAATATAGGGGCAACGATGGTATCAAGAGAGATACAAGGAGAAAGAGAAAGAAGGTGAGAAAGTTAATAAAGACCTCCTAGGGCTCGGCGTGACCAGCCGATTTGTCGGAACCGGGCCCATCCCGACCACCCGTCTAAGAGAAGTAGAGGCCAAAGTAGAGTATTGCAGGGAATGCCTCTGCTCAACTACCAGGACCCTTTCCTCCCCCGACACGGGACGCAACCCACGGCAAACAGGTTGCCTCTACTTAGTCGCCTTTTACGACACGTAGCGAGGCACGTCGGGCCAATTCTACAACGCAGGACCCGCAGGGGGAAGCGATATGACTGAAAAATTGTTAAAGCTACGTTAAAAATCCTAATCGCACACACACACACACACACACACACACACACACATTCCTTTCCAATGATTCGCGTGTACTGAATTCAACTTTTGCCTCAGATAAAAGTAGAATCTATGAAGCTTGCTTTCAATAATTAAAGTTCAAGTTAGTGTTATCCATATTGTAAATCTAACTTTGAAATTGTAATGTAACATTGTTTGCTGGACTTGACCTTGTCCAAAATTGAGTTCATTTCTCCTTGACCTGATTGACTTGTTTCATTTTGTGTTTCATTTATGTAAACAACTAATAATAACCTCATTATTCTCTATGTGTATGAGCTTATTAACCGAATTATTGATTGATTGATTGATTGATTGATTGTTTTTTTTTTAACGGCGCATCAGCACTCTTAGGCTATTTAGCGCCAAACAAAGTGTTACTTGTATAATCTTTTAAAACTTATAAAAGGTTCTACATCGACCAGCGATATAAAAGAACAAATGGTTGAAATTAAAAACGGTAAGATGGTAACGGTGCAAAATAAAGCTTCCCGATCAACGGGAGATGTAAAAAAGATGAATAGGTATTAAAATGGGACGGAATGTATATTGCATAAAACTGCACAAGGTGATAGCATAAAAGTCAGAGTTTAGAGTAAATATTTACGGCTTTCAAGAACTCGATAATACGAGTGATGTTTATATTATCAAAAAGTTCTTTCATATCATGCACAACGTAATAACGATCGCGCGTAGGTTGTAGGTCAAAGCACTCTATCATAAAGTGCTTGACAGTGAATGGTTCATTGCAAGAAACGCACTCTGGTGGGTCTTCACCTTTTAGTATGTGGGTGTGGGTGATATAAGTATGACCAATTCGGATTCTTGCAATGACTACCTCCTCCCTACGAATGGTTCTGTAGGAAGGAGTCCATTCTCCTAGAGTTGGTTTGATTGCATGAAGTTTGTTATTTACAGCATCATTCCATGATGCCTGCCACTTCTGACGTAAGAACTTTCTGATACAAGGTTTAAAATCTGTATATGGTATTTTAAAATCAGATGGTTCTTGAGAAAGGGCCATTTTAGCAGCGCGATCTGCTTTTTCGTTACCTTTAATACCAATGTGGCTAGGTAACCAACAGTATATTATATTGTGGGAGACACTCAGCTCGGTATTTTTGACGAGTATGTTTTTCAATAATGGGTTCTCCAGTTTTCTATTGTGTAGTGACTGAAGTACTGATAGCGAGTCGGAGAAGATGATACAGTTTGAAATACGATTCTTTTCTATATGTTGCAGAGCAAGGTCTATTGCTCTGATTTCGGCTGTAAAAATTGATGCTCCATTTGGTAAGCGAACTTGCGTTGTGTGATTTCCACAAACAAAGGCTGCAGCAGCCTTTTCCTCATCCTTTGATCCATCAGTGTAAATTCTCGTGTAGTTTTTAAATTCGGTGAGGAGTTCATGGTAAGAGTTGTGGAAGATAGAAGGGTTTGTTTCGGATTTTTTTCCATCGTGTAGCGTAAAACGTACTTTTGGTTGTTTAATTAGCCAAGGTGGTGTTTCGGAGATGGATGTTTTCTGAATTTTTGAAAGATCTATATTTGTAGTGTCAAGGCTGGATGATATTCTAATGCCAAAGGAAGGTATGGCGTTTGGTTTATTTTCGTATAAAGTTTTGTATTTGGGTTGAAAAACAGCCGAAAAAGCAGGATTCAGAGGGTTTGATTTTAATTTGAGAGCATACTGTGCTGAAAGCATTTCTCTACGATGCGATAACGGTGGTTCATTCGCCTCAGCTAGAAGGCTTTCACACGGGGATGTTTTAAATGCTCCCAGAGCCAGTCTTATTCCCTGATGATGAATTGGATCAAGCATTTTAAGATACGATTTTCTGGCAGAACCATACACAACGCAACCATAGTCTAGTTTGGAGCGAATAAACGTTCTATATAAATTCAGGATGACTTTTCTATCAGCACCCCAGTCAGTGTGTGCTACTACTTTAAGTAGGTCAAGTGCTTTTAAGCATTTGGCTTTCAAGTTTTTTAGGTGTGGAATAAAGGTCAGTTTTCTGTCAAAGATAATACCCAAAAATTTTGTTTCCTCAACAACTGGAATAGGTGTTCCGTCCAGCGTGAGGTGAGGTTCATCGTGGTGTCGTCGTAATTGACAGAAATGCATACATACCGTTTTTGATTTCGAGAATTTGAAACCGTTCGTATTAGCCCAATTTTGAATCTTGTTGATATTTTGCTGTAGTTGTCTTTCAATTGTATGCATGTGCTTTGACCGATAACATATGAGAAAATCATCAACATATAGTGAGCAATCCACACCAGGAGTCAAACACTTGGTGATGTTATTAATTTTGATATTGAAAAGTGTCACAGATAAAATACTGCCCTGGGGCACACCCATCTCTTGCTCGTGCAAATCTGAGAGAGTACATCCCACTCGTACCTTGAATTCTCTGTCGGAGAGGAAGTTGGATATGAAAGAGGGCAGACGGCCTTTTAGACCTAGATCGTGCAGGTCTTTTAGTATCCCGTACTTCCATGTTGTGTCATAGGCCTTTTCTAAATCAAAGAAAACCGCTACTAAATGTTCTTTCTTGATAAATGCATCGCGAATGAATGTTTCTAGTCTAACCAGATGATCGTTGGTGCTCCGTCCATAACGAAAGCCACTTTGGAAAGGAGATATTAAATTGTTAGTTTCCAGGTACCATACAAGCCGAGAATTGATCATTCGTTCCATTGTTTTGCACATGCAGCTTGTGAGTGCAATAGGTCGATAGTTGGTAGGATCTTCACTATCTTTACCGGGTTTGGGAACTGGTATTACTGTTGCTTCTTTCCATATTTTAGGTAGGTTACCAGTAATCCATAAATCATTGAAGAGTTTTAAAAGAGATGTTAAAGATGATTCTGGAAGATGTTTTAAAAACTGGTAATGTATTTTGTCAGGCCCAGCGGAAGTATCATGGGCCTTGTCTAAAGCCTCCATAAGTTCTGATAGTGAAAACAGCTGGTTGTAGCTTTCCGAGTTGTTGGATGTGAATTTTAAACGTGACTTTTCTTTTTGAGTTTTCAATTTTTGGAAGGCTTCGGAATAATTAGATGATGACGAATTTTTAGAGAATGTATCAGCAAGAACATTTGCTATGTCACGTTTTGAGCTAAGATTGTTATTGTTCACTTTTAGATGTCGGAAAGAATTGTGTTTTCTCTTTCCGTTTATTTTTCGGATCGTGTCCCAAACTTTCTTAATTGAGGAACGAGAGTTTAAAGAGGAAACATATTTCATCCATGATGCTCGTTTACTTTCTTTGATTGTGCGGCGAGCTTTGGCCCGGAGAATACGATATTTACTTAAATTCTCGGGCGTCGGATGATTGTTAAATTTTTTCAAGGCTTCTCGGCGTTGCCGTATGGCTTCCTTACATTCCTTAGTGAGCCAAGGTTTTAGGGTTCTTTTACAGTTTGCTGAGGACTTGGGGATAGATTCTTCTGCAATGTCGGTTAAAATAGATGTAAAATGCTGAATGGGGTCGTTAACATTGAAAACGGTATCCTCATTCAGCCTGGATTTACAGAGTGTTTCGAATTTGGCCCAGTCGGCCTTCTTTAAATTCCAATGTGGAATTATTTCATCAATTGTAGAGTTATGATTTACAAGGGAGATTGGGAAGTGATCGCTGCTGTGAAGGTCATCAGCGACCTTCCATTCATAGTCCAAAAGCAGCGAAGGAGAACAAATTGTCAAATCGATGCATGTGTATGTACCCGTGCCTGGGTGTAAATATGTAGGTGTTTTGGTATTATATAGACACAGATCGTGTCTAGAAATAAAGTCTTCAACTTTGTGACCTCTGTCACTTACATGATTCGATCCCCATAAAATGTTATGGGCATTAAAATCCCCGAGTAAAACAAAGGGTGCGGGAAGCTGTTGAACAAGATTATCGAGGTCGTTTGGTTCTAGGTTAGTGTTTGGTGGTAAATAAATAGAGCAAAATGTAATCACTCGATGTAGAGTGACGCTTACAGCAATGGCTTGTAAATTGGTGTTTAAAGGAATGAAACTATGAGGAGCTCTGTTGTTCACAATAACAGAAACTCCTCCTGATGCCCTATCAACATTTGGAGAGCAGGTGTTAAACAGGGAGTAGTTTTTAAATGTGATGTTGTCCGTATCTTTCAAGAAGGTTTCTTGAAGGCATAGTACCGCAGGATCATGTTCGTTTAAAAGCAGGAGAATATCATTGTAATTTGCTTTAAGTCCTCGACAATTCCATTGTATGATAGTGTTTTTCATTATAAATTTAAATTAAAGATTGTGGAGCTAGGTTAGACCTTTCGCAGAGGGAATTTGTTTTGTTATTTCTCTGGAGGAAGTACGGGGGTGAATTTTTTGTTTGTAGGTCTGGAGTTCCCTTGAGCGCATGGAGCAGATTCTTCTGCATCCATGCTCTCGATGTCTCCAAACCTGTTATAAAGTTTGATGGGGTCATCTGACCCCTTCTGTTGCCTGTTTCCATGAGATTTATTTTTGTTTTTTGGTGATTTAGTTTGTTGGGTATTGCTGAATGTAGTTTGTGTAGATGCCGTGTTTCTCTGTGATTGGTAATGAGGGGTGTTTGAGCTTGGTGTTGAATCGGGTGCTTCTGTTTGTGTTTGAGCGTCCTTCGTTGTTTTAGGATTGCTCTTCACTACAGTGGAGAAGGATGGGCCAGGATGGGCTGTTTTTGCCTGTACAATTTTTCTGGCTTCTGGATAGGGAATATTATTTGTGTATTTTACCCTCTGAATTTCCTTCTCCTGTTTCCAGGTATCGCAATCCTTGGAATTTGCGTGGTGCTCTTTTCCGCACTTGACACAATGCGGAGTTGCTCTACAATCAGATTCCTGATGAGCATTGTCTCCGAACCGAATTATTATTTAGGTAAACATGTTAATATGGGTCAGGGTTTTGGAGATTCCAAATTGAATTTTATAGGCTATTGTGTTTTAAGTAAACAAGGTTCATTAGACCATTCTAGCTGATCATTTTCCATTAGGTAATGGTTGTGTTTAGAAAATGCTAATTTGTGACCTGAGGTCGAGCAGAGAACTATATTATCTTGTTAATGTGAGGATTGTATCATTCTCAAAAGATATGGTCTTTGAGAAACATATTTTTACAAAGATATATTGAGGATTCTTTAATTGCTTTTGAAGAATACAATAAGACGCAGAACATCAGTTTGGTGATGGAATTGCTTTTTTATATTTCAACCGAGTTAAGAAGTAACGTCTATGACATATAAAAAAGGTGGTACACATATTTATATCTATAATGACTTCCCTCACTAAATAAATACACACTTGTATTGTCAGTTAACCTTACACCTACCTCGCCTTCTACTTGGATGTACATTTTCGACACTGAAAATGAGCGTACCATTGCATGCGTAATTTGGAATGCATCATATTTATCCGCTTTAAGATGTTTGGAATAAAATATTATTTAATTGGAACGACTTGGTTATCTCCCATTGCATACCCCAACTTGTGATGAACCAACAATGGGAAATGAGGCGACATCTACTTTAACTGATCGCATTTGCAAAACACACCCGTAGTCCATACCCGAAACCGTTATACCCGAGAACGTTCTATGAGGACACTATCCTGTCTGCGTTTCGCGGAAATAAAATTGTCAGACCACGCTGAAATATTCATACAAATTGTATTCACAGATCATTCAATTAATTTGATAATAATGTGTTTCTTTATTAAATATACTCAGCATTCAAGATTCCATCATTCATATCACTCGATCGGGACCATGCGATTAATGCTTGGTCTGAGATGTCTTTTATCCTCACGTAATAAGCATGCTCCACTTAAATCCAAACGGGTTTAGCTACACTAGGCCGAAATAGTCCACTTTCGATATAATAATAGCTATTAAATGGTCTGCCTTCTTTCATTAAATCAAGGATTAGCAGTATTAAACAACTTGGCACAAAAGTATGATCTTTTTCATCAAGCAATGAAACAAACGTTTAAATGGAATCATTTTAAAGACATTAGGATTTTGAATACTGTTGCAAGAAAGTACATTTTATTGGTTCTATCGTTAATTAATATGTATATTATGCACAGTTCCCTCAGTGAAGCCTTAATCAAGCCTGTGCGTATTGGGCTCACTGAAAAGTTTGCAATTTGATGGAAACTGAATAACCACATCTTCTGATCCAACGAATGAATGTGCGCATGTTTAATATACATAGATTTATCGATTTCAGTATATTGCATTCGGTCTAACGGCAAGGTTTGTAAACATAAACTTACTTAATGACTCATTTTCTTTAGACATCGATGAATGCAATGTCCCAGATATTTGCCACGTCAATGCCGAGTGTCGTAACACAGCTGGCAGCTATAACTGTACCTGTAAAAATGGACTTGTTGGAAATGGAACTACCTGTACAGGTAAATATTTGGACCAGTATTTTAACTGCCACAGTTGAGTGATATTTGCCCAGACTATAATTGACTGAATGTTCTTAAATTGCTGTAGTTTTGTGTCGAACATGTCAAACACTGCTATCGCCAAATACACTGAGTAATGTAATCAGTAAGCAGATGTGAATTAAATGGCAGCATACTAAAATTAGTAAAGCTGAGAATTACATTGGAATTAGTTTACACCTCCGGTCAAGTTCATTTTCTGACGATCGTAATTATATAGTTTAAATTAATGTTTCCTTGGTGAGTGGGTGTGAGTGTACAAGGGGAACTCCACAAATACTGTTATACAATTATTTGAGTCATTCCAAACTTGTAGAAGACGTATAATGGATGGAACATACATACAACATCACCTTCAAGATTTGTTTTATCTAGCTCGGAAATGTTGATCTGAATAGAGAAATACTACAAGTTTTTGTAACAGAGATGTTAGTAACAGACATTCAAATAAAGTACAACTCATACAGAGTTCAAATTATACAATTAATGATAGCAATGATATATTGACTGACAGGTGGTACGCCTGAGTTAATCAAGCTAAATCACATATCATGAACGGAAACGAGTCATAAAGCTTTCATTCTGAGTTTATATATGGTTGCCATGGTCTTGACTCACTCATGCACATTAATGCAGGTTAACAATGTATGTGCATGCATTGTATCCTATTCGAATGCACCGACTGTTTTACATCCACACGAAATCTAAAAAAATGATATTCTCCCTCTGTAAAACCATTCTTTACATTCTGCCTTTCAACTTCTGCCCCTGTAAGAAATATATTAAAATGTTGCCGCGGATACATGTACACTCTATTAATCTCTCTCTTGATAGCTAAAGATCAAGATAATGTTTTCCATATGATAAGTCTAAATAGTATGGTAGTCATCTTTGTCTTAAATACTGTAATTCCGATATATTAGTTGGTGATACAGGTAGCTCTACATCGGATATGAAGTATCATCTTAAGCTCGATAATAAATCATTTCAGGGGCGGTGCACGCAAAATATGATGCAAATATATCTATCAAAAACTTGTCTGAAGTCGGAAGTTCCCGCTTTCATACTTATACTCAATGACTTTGAACTTGCCTCTGAATTCTTGCTAAAATATTATATATCTTCATTGATAACACTTCATTGGGAAACAAAAGTTAATCAACTCATTTTTTTTAATGAGTAAACAGACTATATTTATGCAAATTATATAAAATTATACACATGCAAATATTCTTAACCTATATTATAATAACTATATTTACCAAATCTGAGATTATGATAGCAACAGTATAGTACCGGTTAACTGAACATATTACTAAATTTCAAATACAAGATGCTCGAATAATGAGTAAAACTGACATTTGCACACAATCGTCTGAAGTTTTTTTTTATGTTAAATTGGTTGTGATTTTTGTGAATGTGCTAAGTTGTACAAAGGCTGCGTGAAGTATAAAACAATCAATGGCCTTGGTTCTGATTATTTAAAAGTATCCTACCATATCTCTCTATCGGTAATGCTAAACATGATTAAATAATCCTTATTATTGTTATTATGATTATTATTATTGAAACTTTTGACACGCAACTATGCCATTGATGGGCAATGTTTAATGATCATGTTGTATAGTGTATTATGTTTGTAACACGTAATTATTCCATACTAGTTTGACATTCTGCTTTTCAGAGGGATAGTATCCGTTTGATCGTTGAAACAAATTACTCTTTACAATATTTTATTGTTGATAATGATAGTACGTTTGCGTTTGTTTCTAATGTAACTGTTGTAAAGTTGTGTTTATTCGTGTTGTCTTTGTCTACAGTGGTAACTTCATTCATTGATATATTATATCACCCATTCATTCATTTAATCATCCAGTACGCGTACTATAAACATTTTTATATAGTTCATGCAATCCAAAAACCTGCCAAACAGGCATTATTCGCTCCCAAATAGCACGTGCAAACTTTACCTGCATCACAATTTGTCGTTTCCTGTCAAGAAGAAAAGACTGTTCGTTAGTTCCCGCTCATTAGTTATGAATATGATATATTTTTGTATTCTTACAGGTGTTAATCGTGTTACCATTAATTAATTAAACGACGATAACATATTCCGGATACGTATATGCGTGTATTCTCGTATTTTATTAAGCTTTGTAACTCGGACAATATAAATATGGATAATTAAAGCAGAACCTTTATGTTACATAAGCCGAATAACATGTACATTTACTTCAGTTATTTTTACACTTAATATTTCATTGACCGTTCATATATGCCTTAAATTGTATTAAAACATAGTCTTGTAAGGCGGTTGGCCTTTATCTGTCAAGAAAAAAGTTTGTTCATCTTTATCTTCTCAATGTGCTATTAAAATGACAAAGTTTTATATTTCTAGATTATGGTCAGATAAAGGTGTGACTTGATTTCCATCTCCTTTGAACCTTTTGTACACATTGAGGATTTGAAAACACTGCCATATATTTAAAACCTTGTAAGATAATGTACAGTTAGGCTTAAGCGAAATCTAAATTGCATGGCGGCATGTTGAAATTATTTAAAGTAAGAATCAGATGCTATATTAATCTTCCTTCTGTCTCCAACATGCAACTGTGTGGTATATTGTAGGGAGATGGGGGTGAAGCGGAACCCACAGAGGATTGTTTTAAAATTATTATTCTTAGTCAAAGCCAAGCTGTAGAACTGATTGATTGATTGATTGATTGATTTTATTTTTAACGGCGCATCAGCACTGTAAGGCTATTTAGCGCCAAACAAAATGTTATATGTATAATCTTTTAAAAATTATGATAAGTCTCATATCGACCAGCGATATTAAAACACAAATAGTTGAAATTAAAACGGTAAGATGGTAACGGTGAAAAATAAAGCTTCCCGATCAACGGGGGATGTAAATGCTGTATGTTAATGAAAAATGATGAAACGGTATTAAAAAGGGACGGTATATATATTGCATAAAACTGCACAAGGTGACATCATAAAAGTTAAAGTTTAGAGTAAATATTTACTACTTTCAGGAACTCTATAATACGAGTGATATTTATAGTATCAAAAAGTTCTTTCATGTCATGCACTATGTAATAACGATCGCGCGTAGGTTGCAGATCAAAACACTCTATCATAAAGTGCTTGACTGATTGATTGATTGATTGATTGATTGTTTTTTAACGGCGCATCAGCACTTTTAGGCTATTTAGCGCCAAACAAAGTGTTATTTGTATAATCTTTTAAAACTTATAAAAGGTCCTATATCGACCAGCGATATAAAAGAACAAATGGTTGAAATTAAAAATGGTAAGATGGTAACGGTGCAAAATAAAGAATCCCAATCAACGGGAGATGTAAAAAAGATGAATAGGTATTAAAATGGGACGGTATATATATTGCATAAAACTGCACAAGGTGATAGCATAAAAGTCAGAGTTTAGAGTAAATATTTACGGCTTTCAAGAACTCTATAATACGAGTGATGTTTATATTATCAAAAAGTTCTTTCATGTCATGCACAATGTAATAACGATCGCGCGTAGGTTGTAGGTCAAAGCACTCTATCATAAAGTGCTTGACAGTGAATGGTTCATTGCAAGAAACGCACTCTGGTGGGTCTTCACCTTTTAGAATGTGGGTGTGGGTGATATAAGTATGACCAATTCGGATTCTTGCAATGACTACCTCCTCCCTACGAATGCTTCTGTAGGAAGGAGTCCATTCTCCTAGAGTTGGCTTGATTGCATGAAGTTTGTTATTTACAGCATCATTCCATGATGCCTGCCACTTCTGACGTAAGAACTTTCTGATACAAGGTTTAAAATCAGTATATGGTATTTTAAAATCAGATGGTTCTTGAGAAAGGGCCATTTTAGCAGCGCGATCTGCTTTTTCGTTACCTTTAATACCAATGTGGCTAGGTAACCAACAGTATATTATATTGTGGGAGACACTCAGCTCGGTATATTTGACGAGTATGTTTTTCAATAATGGGTTCTCCAGTTTTCGATTGTGTAGTGACTGGAGTACTGATAGCGAGTCGGAGAAGATGATACAGTTTAAAATACAGTTCTTTTCTATATGTTGCAGAACAAGGTTTATTGCTCTGATTTCGGCTGTAAAAATTGATGCTCCATTTGGTAAGCGAACTTGCGTTGTGTGATTTCCACAAACAAAGGCTGCAGCAGCCTTTTCCTCATCCTTTGATCCATCAGTGTAAATTCTGGTGTAGTTTTTAAATTCGGTGAGGAGTTCATGGTAAGAGTTGTGGAAGATAGAAGGGTTTGTTTCGGATTTTTTTCCATCGTGTAGCGTAAAACGTACTTTTGGTTGTTTAATTAGCCAGGGTGGTGTTTCGGAGATGGATGTTTTCTGAATTTTAGAAAGATCTATATTTGTATTGTGAAGGCTGGATGATATTCTAATGCCAAAGGAAAGTATGACGTTTGGTTTATTTTCGTATAATGTTTTGTATTTGGGTTGAAAAACAGCCGAAAAAGCAGGATTCAGAGGGTTTGATTTTAATTTCAGAGCATACTGTGCGGAAAGCATTTCTCTACGATGCGATAACGGTGGTTCATTCGCCTCAGCTAGAATGCTTTCACACGGGGATGTTTTAAATGCTCCCAGAGCCAGTCTCATTCCCTGATGATGAATTGGATCAAGCATTTTAAGATACGATTTTCTGGCAGAACCATACACAACGCAACCATAGTCTAGTTTGGAGCGAATAAACGTTCTGTATAAATTTAGGATGACTTTTCTATCAGCACCCCAGTCAGTGTGCGCTACTACTTTAAGTAGGTTAAGTGCTTTTAAGCATTTAGCTTTTAAGTTCTTTAGGTGTGGAATAAAGGTCAGTTTTCTGTCAAAGATTATACCTAAAAATTTGGTTTCCTCAACAACTGGAATAAGTGTTCCATCCAGTGTGAGGTTCGGTTCATCGTGATGTTTTCGTAACTGACAGAAATGCATGCATACCGTTTTTGATTTCGAGAATTTGAAACCGTTTGCATTGGCCCAATTTTGAATTTTGTTTATATTTTGCTGCAGTTGTCTTTCAATTGTATGCATGTGCTTTGACCGATAACATATTAGAAAATCATCAACGTATAACGAGCAATCCACACCAGGAGTCAAACACTTGGTGATGCTATTAATTTTAATGTTAAAGAGCGTCACAGATAAAATACTGCCCTGGGGCACACCCATCTCTTGCTCGTGCAGATCTGAGAGGGTAGAGCCGACTCTTACTTTGAATTCTCTGTCGGAGAGAAAGTTGGATATGAAAGAGGGCAGACGGCCTTTTAGACCTAGATCGTTCAGGTCATTTAGTATCCCGTACTTCCATGTCGTGTCATAGGCCTTTTCTAAATCAAAGAAAACCGCTACTAAATGTTCTTTCTTAATAAATGCATCGCGAATAAATGTTTCCAGTCTAACCAGATGATCACTGGTGCTACGGCCATATCGAAAGCCACTTTGGGAAGGAGATATTAAATTGTTAGTTTCCAAATACCAGACAAGCCGAGAATTGATCATTCGTTCCATTGTTTTGCACACACAGCTTGTGAGTGCAATTGGTCGATAGCTGTTGGGGTCTTCGCTATCTTTACCGGGTTTGGGGACTGGTATTACAGTTGCTTCTTTCCAGATTTTTGGTACATTACCAGTAATCCATAAATCATTGAAGAGTTTCAAAAGAGATGTTAATGATGATTCTGGAAGGTGTTTCAGAAACTGGTAATGTATCTCGTCAGGCCCAGCGGATGTATCATGGGCCTTATCTAAAGCCTCCCTAAGCTCCGATAGTGAGAACAATTGATTATAACTTTCCGAGTTGTTGGATGTGAATTTTAAACGTGACTTTTCTTTTTGAGTTTTAAGTTTTCGGAAGGCTTCTGAATAATTAGATGATGAGGAATTTTTCGAGAAACTGTCAGCAAGAATATTTGCAATGTCACGTTTTGAACTAAAGTTGTTATTGTTCAGTGTCAGATGTCGGAGAGGGTTTTGCTTTCTCTTTCCCTTTATTTTGCGTATAGTGTCCCAAACTTTCTTAACAGAGGAACGAGAGTTTAAAGAAGAAACATACTTCTTCCATGATGCTCTTTTACTTTCTTTGATTATGCGGCGAGCTTTGGCCCGGGCAATGCGATATATATTTAAGTTTTCGGGCGTCGGTTGATTATTAAATTTCCTTAATGCTTCTCGGCGTAGTTTAATGGCTTCCTTACATTCCTTAGTGACCCAAGGTTTTTGGGTTCTTTTACAATATGGCGAGGACTTGGGAACGGATTCTTCTGCAATCTCTATTAAAATAGATGTAAAATGCTGAATGGTGTCGTCAACATTGAAAACTGTATCCTCATTCAGCCTAGTTTTACACAGTGTTTCAAACTTGGCCCAGTCGGCCTTCTTTAAATTCCATTGTGGAATTACTTCATCGACTGTAGAGTTAAGATTTACAAGAAAGATTGGGAAGTGATCGCTGCTGTGAAGGTCATCATCGACCTTCCATTCATAGTCCAAAAGCAGAGAAGGAGAACAAATTGTCAAATCGATGCTTGTGTATGTACCCGTGCCTGGGTGTAAATATGTAGGGGTTTTGGTATTATATAGACACAGATCGTGTCTAGAAATAAAGTCTTCAACTTTGTGACCTCTGTCACTTATATGATTTGATCCCCATAAAATGTTATGGGCATTAAAATCCCCGAGTAAAACAAAGGGTGCGGGAAGCTGTTGAACAAGATTGTCGAGTTCGTTTGGTACTAGGTTAGTGTTTGGTGGTAAATAAATAGAGCAAAATGTAATCACTTGATGTAGAGTGACGCTTACAGCAATGGCTTGTAAATTGGTGTTTAAATGAATGAAGCTATGAGGAGCTCTGTTGTTTACAATAACAGAAACTCCTCCTGATGCCCTATCAACATTTGGAGAGCAGGTGTTAAACAGGGAGTAGTTTTTAAATGTGATATTGTCCGTATCGTTCAAGAATGTTTCTTGAAGGCATAGTACCGCAGGATCATGTTCGTTTAAAAGCAGGAGAATATCATTGTAATTTGCTTTAAGTCCTCGACAATTCCATTGTATGATAGTGTTTTTCATTATAAATTGAAATTAAAGATTGTGGAGCTAGGTTAGACCTTTCGCAGAGGGAATTTGTTTTGTTATTTCTCTGGAGGAAGTACGGGGGTGAATTTTTTGTTTGTAGGTCTGGAGTTCCCTTGGGCGCATGGAGCAGATTCTTCTGCATCCATGCTCTCGATGTCTCCAAACCTGTTATAAAGTTTGATGGGGTCATCTGACCCCTTTTGTTGCCTGTTTCCGTGAGATTTTTTACTCTTTGGTGATTTAGGTTGTTGGGTATTATTAAATGTAGTCTGAGTAGATGCCGTGTTTCTCTGTGCTTGGTAATGGGGGGTGTTTGAATTTGGTGTTGAATCGGGTGCTTCTGTTTGTGTTTGAGCGTCCTTCGTTGTTTTAGGATTGCTCTTCACTACAGTGGAGAAGGATGGGCCAGGATGGGCTGTTTTTGCCTGTACAATTTTTCTGGCTTCTGGATAGGGAATATTATTTGTGTATTTTACCCTCTGAATTTCCTTCTCCTGTTTCCAGGTATCGCAATCCTTGGAATTTGCGTGGTGCTCTTTTCCGCACTTGACACAATGCGGAGTTGCTCTACAATCAGATTCCTGATGAGCATTGTCTCCGCATCGGCCACATATTTGGCTCTTGGAGCAGCGGTCTTCGTGATGGCCGTATTTTTGACACTTATAACATCGAAGGGGGTTGGGAATGTAAATCTCTACCTTTACATGCAAAAAGCCAACTTTTACCACTTTGGGTACAGTTGGCCTGTTGAAGGTGAGTACAATGGTGTTGGTGTCCTGCAGATTGTTATTACGTTTAATACGTATTCGTCGGACTGCAGTGACACCTTCACTTTTCATTCCTTCGATGATGTCAGCATCGGTGACTCCAGCCAAGTCACGGCAGCGAATCACGCCTTTGGACGTATTCAGTGTGGTGTGAGCGAATGAGGTTACTGGGATATCAAAGAACGTTTTCATTTTCCTGATATTGTCTAATTGACCTCGTCGCTCACACTCAATAAGAAGACAACCCGATTTCAACTTTTTAACACTTTTGGGTGTGCCAATCGATCCTGTGATAGTCTTTTCGATGACAAATGGAGATAGTGCGGCAAGCGGTTTCGTGGCATCTTTTGACTGTATGACCATGAAGCGTGGAAATGACTCCACACTACATGGTTCATCGTCAGACTCTGATAAGGGTTTCGATCTTTTATTTTGATTTTTTTTTGGAATTATCCATGATGGCTAGATTAAAAATTCAGCACCCGTGCTCCCCACCCACCAAGGAGCCCAACAAGGGGACACTTTTCAAGTGCCAGGGATACACAAATGCCATGCTCAGTTGATAAAATTACCTTTGATTGATCAGTGAAGTCGCCAGTTTCTAAGGTCGGTAAAATTACCCCCCGATTGACCCGTTAAGCCACCGCCTTCTAGGAAGCCTTCTAAGACTTGGAAAAGGGAAATATAAAGGAATAGAATATAGGGGCAACGGTGGTATCAAGAGAGATACAAGGAGAAAGAGAAAGAAGGTGAGAAAGTTAATAAAGACCTCCTAGGGCTCGGCGTGACCAGCCGATTTGTCGGAACCGGGCCCATCCCGACCACCCGTCTAAGAGAAGTAGAGGCCAAAGTAGAGTATTGCAGGGAAAGCCTCTGCTCAACTACCAGGATCCTTTCCTCCCCCGACACGGGACGCAACCCACGGCAAACAGGTTGCCTCTACTTAGTCGCCTTTTACGACACGTAGCGAGGCACGTCGGGCCAATTCTACAACCCCGGACCCGCAGGGGGAAGCGATATGACTGAAAAATTGTTAAAGCTACGTTAAAAATCCTAATCACACACACACACACACACACACACACACACACATTCCTTTCCAATTATTCGCGTGTACTGAATTCAACTTTTGCCTCAGATAAAGGTAGACTCTATGAAGCTTGCTTTCAATAATTAAAGTTCAAGACAGTGTTATCCATATTGTAAATCTAACTTTGAAATTGTAATGTAACATTGTTTGCTGGACTTGACCTTGTCCAAAATTGAGTTCATTTCTCCTTGACCTGATTGACTTGTTTCATTTTGTGTTTCATTTATGTAAACAACTAATAATAACCTCATTATTCTCTATGTGTATGAGCTTATTAACCGAATTATTATTTAGGTAAACATGTTAATATGGGTCAGGGTTTTGGAGATTCCAAATTGAATTTTATAGGCTATTGTGTTTTAAGTAAACAAGGTTCATTAGACCATTCTAGCTGATCATTTTCCATTAGGTAATGGTTGTGTTTAGAAAATGCTAATTTGTGACCTGAGGTCGAGCAGAGAACTATATTATCTTGTTAATGTGAGGATTGTATCATTCTCAAAAGATATGGTCTTTGAGAAACATATTTTTACAAAGATATATTGAGGATTCTTTAATTGCTTTTGAAGGATACAATAAGACGCAGAACATCAGTTTGGTGATGGAATTGCTTTTTTATATTTCAACCGAGTTAAGAAGTAACGTCTATGACATATAAAAAAGGTGGTACACATATTTATATCTATAATGACTTCCCTCACTAAATAAATACACACTTGTATTGTCAGTTAACCTTACACCTACCTCGCCTTCTACTTGGATGTACATTTTCGACACTGAAAATGAGCGTACCATTGCATGCGTAATTTGGAATGCATCATATTTATCCGCTTTAAGATGTTTGGAATAAAATATTATTTAATTGGAACGACTTGGTTATCTCCCATTGCATACCCCAACTTGTGATGAACCAACAATGGGAAATGAGGCGACATCTACTTTAACTGATCGCATTTGCAAAACACACCCGTAGTCCATACCCGAAACCGTTATACCCGAGAACGTTCTATGAGGACACTATCCTGTCTGCGTTTCGCGGAAATAAAATTGTCAGACCACGCTGAAATATTCATACAAATTGTATTCACAGATCATTCAATTAATTTGATAATAATGTGTTTCTTTATTAAATATACTCAGCATTCAAGATTCCATCATTCATATCACTCGATCGGGACCATGCGATTAATGCTTGGTCTGAGATGTCTTTTATCCTCACGTAATAAACATGCTCCACTTAAATCCAAACGGGTTTAGCTACACTAGGCCGAAATAGTCCACTTTCGATATAATAATAGCTATTAAATGGTCTGCCTTCTTTCATTAAATCAAGGATTAGTAGTATTAAACAACTTGGCGCAAAAGTATGATCTTTTTCATCAAGCAATGAAACAAACGTTTAAATGGAATCATTTTAAAGGCATTAGGATTTTGAATACTGTTGCAAGAAAGTACATTTTATTGGTTCTATCGTTAATTAATATGTATATTGTGCACAGTTCCCTCAATGAAGTCTTAATCAAGCCTGTGCGTATTGGGCTCACTGAAAAGTTTGCAATTTGATGGAAACTGAATAACCACATCTTCTGATCCAACGAATGAATGTGCGCATGTTTAATATACATAGATTTATCGATTTCAGTATATTGCATTCGGTCTAACGGCAAGGTTTGTAAACATAAACTTACTTAATGACTCATTTTCTTTAGACATCGATGAATGCAGTGTCCCAGATATTTGCCACGTCAATGCCGAGTGTCGTAACACAGCTGGCAGCTATAACTGTACCTGTAAAAATGGACTTGTTGGAAATGGAACTACCTGTACAGGTAAATATTTGGACCAGTATTTTAACTGCCACAGTTGAGTGATATTTGCCCAGACTATAATTGACTGAATGTTCTTAAATTGCTGTAGTTTTGTGTCGAACATGTTAAACGCTGCTATCGCCAAATACACTGAGTAATGTAATCAGTAAGCAGATGTGAATTAAATGGCAGCATACTAAAATTAGTAAAGCTGAGAATTACATTGGAATTAGTTTACACCTCCGGTCAAGTTCATTTTCTGACGATCGTAATTATATAGTTTAAATTAATGTTTCCTTGGTGAGTGGGTGTGAGTGTACAAGGGGAACTCTACAAATACTGTTATACAATTATTTGAGTCATTCCAAACTTGTAGAAGACGTATAATGGATGGAACATACATACAACATCACCTTCAAGATTTGTTTTATCTAGCTCGGAAATGTTGATCTGAATAGAGAAATACTACAAGTTTTTGTAACAGAGATGTTAGTAACAGACATTCAAATAAAGTACAACTCATACAGAGTTCAAATTATACAATTAATGATAGCAATGATATATTGACTGACAGGTGGTACGCCTGAGTTAATCAAGCTAAATCACATATCATGAACGGAAACGAGTCATAAAGCTTTCATTCTGAGTTTATATATGGTTGCCATGGTCTTGACTCACTCATGCACATTAATGCAGGTTAACAATGTATGTGCATGCATTGTATCCTATTCGAATGCACCGACTGTTTTACATCCACACGAAATCTAAAAAAATGATATTCTCCCTCTGTAAAACCATTCTTTACATTCTGCCTTTCAACTTCTGCCCCTGTAAGAAATATATTAAAATGTTGCCGCGGATACATGTACACTCTATTAATCTATCTCTTGATAGCTAAAGATCAAGATAATGTTTTCCATATGATAAGTCTAAATAGTATGGTAGTCATCTTTGTCTTAAATACTGTAATTCCGATATATTAGTTGGTGATACAGGTAGCTCTACATCGGATATGAAGTATCATCTTAAGCTCGATAATAAATCATTTCAGGGGCGGTGCACGCAAAATATGATGCAAATATATCTATCAAAAACGTGTCTGAAGTCGGAAGTTCCCGCTTTCATACTTATACTCAATGACTTTGAACTTGCCTCTGAATTCTTGCTAAAATATTATATATCTTCATTGATAACACTTCATTGGGAAACAAAAGTTAATCAACTCATTTTTTTTAATGAGTAAACAGACTATATTTATGCAAATTATATAAAATTATACACATGCAAATATTCTTAACCTATATTATAATAACTATATTTACCAAATCTGAGATTATGATAGCAACAGTATAGTACCGGTTAACTGAACATATTACTAAATTTCAAATACAAGATGCTCGAATAATGAGTAAAACTGACATTTGCACACAATCGTCTGAAGTTTTTTTTTAATGTTAAATTGGTTGTGATTTTTGTGAATGTGCTAAGTTGTACAAAGGCTGCGTGAAGTATAAAACAATCAATGGCCTTGGTTCTGATTATTTAAAAGTATCCTACCATATCTCTCTATCGGTAATGCTAAACATGATTAAATAATCCTTATTATTATTATTATGATTATTATTATTGAAACTTTTGACACGCAACTATGCCATTGATGGGCAATGTTTAATGATCATGTTGTACAGTGTATTGTGTTTGTAACACGTAATTATTCCATACTAGTTTGACATTCTGCTTTTCAGAGGGATAGTATCCGTTTGATCGTTGAAACAAATTACTCTTTACAATATTTTATTGTTGATAATGATAGTACGTTTGCATTTGTTTCTAATGTAACTGTTGTAAAGTTGTGTTTATTCGTGTTGTCTTTGTCTACAGTGGTAACTTCATTCATTTATATATTATATCACCCATTCATTCATTTAATCATCCAGTACGCGTACTATAAACATTTTTATATAGTTCATGCAATCCAAAAACCTGCCAAACAGGTATTATTCGCTCCCAAATAGCACGTGCAAACTTTACCTCCATCACAATTGGTCGTTTCCTGTCAAGAAGAAAAGACTGTTCGTTAGTTCCCGCTCATTAGTTATGAATATGATATATTTTTGTATTCTTACAGGTGTTAATCGTGTTACCATTAATTAATTAAACGACGATAACATATTCCTGATACGTATATGCATGTATTATCGTATTTTATTAAGCTTTGTAACTCGGACAATATGAATATGGATAATTAAAGCAGAACCTTTATGTTACATAAGCCGAATAACATGTACATTTACTTCAGTTATTTTTACACTTAATATTTCATTGACCGTTCATATATGCCTTAAATTGTATTAAAACATAGTCTTGTAAGGCGGTTGGCCTTTATCTGTCAAGAAAAAAGTTTCTTCATCTTTATCTTCTCAATGTGCTATTAAAATGACAAAGTTTTTTATTTCTAGACTATGGTCAGACAAAGGTGTGACTTGATTTCCATCTCCTTTGAACCTTTTGTACACATTGAGGATTTAAAAACACTGCTATATATTTAAAACCTTGTAAGATAATGTACAGTTAGGCTTAAGCGAAATCTAAATTGCATGGCGGCATGTTGAAATTATTTAAAGTAAGAATCAGATGCTATATTAATCTTCCTTCTGTCTCCAACATGCAACTGTGTGGCATATTGTAGGGAGATGGGGGTGAAGCGGAACCCACAGAGGATTGTTTTAAAATTATTATTCTTAGTCAAATCCAAGCTGTAGAACTGATTGATTGATTTTTATTTTTAACGGCGCATCAGCACTGTAAGGCTATTTAGCGCCAAACAAAATGTTATATGTATAATCTTTTAAAAATTATGATAAGTCTCATATCGACCAGCGATATTAAAACACAAATAGTTGAAATTAAAACGGTAAGATGGTAAAGGTGAAAAATAAAGCTTCCCGATCAACGGGGGATGTAAATGCTGTATGTTAATGAAAACTGATGAAAAGGTATTAAAAAGGGACGGTATATATATTGCATAAAACTGCACAAGGTGACATCATAAATGTTAAAGTTTAGAGTAAATATTTACTGCTTTCAGGAACTCTATAATACGAGTGATATTTATAGTATCAGAAAGTTCTTTCATGTCATGCACAATGTAATAACGATCGCGCGTAGGTTGCAGATCAAAACACTCTATCATAAAGTGCTTGACAGTTTATGGTTCATTGCAAGAAATGCACTCTGGTGGGTCTTCACCTTTTAGTAAATTGGAGTGGGTGATGTAAGTATGACCAATTCGGACTCTTGCAATGACTACCTCCTCCCTACGCATGGTTCTGTAGGAAGGAGTCCATTCTCCTAGAGTTGGCTTGATTGCATGAAGTTTATTATTCACGGCATGATTCCATGATGCCTGCCACTTCTGACGAAAGAACTTTCTGATACAAGGTTTAAAATCAGTATACGGTATTTTAAAATCAGATGGTTCTTGAGTAAGGGCCATTTTAGCAGCGCGATCTGCGTTTTCGTTACCTTTAATACCAATATGGCTAGGTAACCAACAGTATATTATATTGTGGGAGACACTCAGCTCGGTATTTTTGAAGAGTATGTTTTTTAATAATGGGTTCTCCAGTTTTCTATTGTGTAGTGACTGGAGTACAGAGAGCGAGGCGGCGAAGATGATACTGTTTAAAATATATTTCTTTTCTATATGTTGCAGAACAAGGTCTATTGCTCTCATTTCGGCTGTAAAAACTGATGTTCCATTTGGTAAGCGAACTTGCGTTGTGTGATCTCCACAAACAAAGGCTGCAGCAGCCTTTTCCTCATCCTTTGATCCGTCGGTATAAATTCTTGTGTAGTTTTCATATTCGGTGAGAAGTTCTTGATAAGAGTTGTGGAGGACGGAAGGGTTTGTCTCCGATTTTTTCCATCGTGTAGCGTAAAAAGTACTTTTGGTTGTTTAAGTAGCCAGGGTGGTGTTTCGGAGATGAACGTTTTCTGAATTGTAGAAAGATCAATTTTTGAACTGTCAAAGTTGGATGATATTCTAATGCCAAAGGAAGGTATGGCGTTTGGTTTGTTTTCGTATAAGGTTTTGTATTTGGGTTGAAAAACAGCCGAAAAAGCAGGATTCTGAGGGTTTGATTTTAATTTGAGAGCATACTGTGCGGAAAACATTTCTCTACGATGCGATAACGGTGGTTCAGCTAGTAGGCTTTCACAAGGGGATGTTTTAAATGCTCACAGAGCCAGTCTTATTCCCTATGATGAATTGGGTCAAGCATTTTCAAATATGATTTTCTGGCTGAACTATACACAACGCAACCATAGTCCAGTTTGGACCGTATAAACGTTCTATATAAACTGAGTATGACTTTTCTATCAGCACCCCAGTCAGTGTGCGCTACTACTTTAAGTAGGTCAAGTGCTTTTAAGCATTTAGCTTTCAAGTTCTTTAGGTGTGGAATAAAGGTCAGTTTTCTGTCAAAGATTATACCTAAAAATTTGGTTTCCTCAAGAACTGGAATAGGTGTTCCATCCAGTGTGAGGTTCGGTTCATCGTGATGTTTTCGTAACTGACAGAAATGCATGCATACCGTTTTTGATTTCGAGAATTTGAAACCGTTTGCATTGGCCCAATTTTGAATTTTGTTTATATTTTGCTGCAGTTGTCTTTCAATTGTATGCATGTGCTTTGACCGATAACATATTAGAAAATCATCAACGTATAACGAGCAATCCACACCAGGAGTCAAACACTTGGTGATGCTATTAATTTTAATGTTAAAGAGCGTCACAGATAAAATACTGCCCTGGGGCACACCCATCTCTTGCTCGTGCAGATCTGAGAGGGTAGAGCCGACTCTTACTTTGAATTCTCTGTCGGAGAGAAAGTTGGATATGAAAGAGGGCAGACGGCCTTTTATACCTAGATCGTTCAGGTCATTTAGTATCCCGTACTTCCATGTAGTGTCATAGGCCTTTTCTAAATCAAAGAAAACCTCTACTAAATGTATTTTCTTAATAAATGCATCGCGAATAAATGTTTCCAGTCTAACCAGATGATCATTGGTGCTACGGCCATATCGAAAGCCACTTTGGAAAGGAGATATTAAATTGTTAGTTTCCAAGTACCAGACAAGCCGAGAATTGATCATTCGTTCCATTGTTTTGCACACACAGCTTGTGAGTGCAATTGGTCGATAGCTGTTGGGGTCTTCGCTATCTTTACCGGGTTTGGGGACTGGTATTACAGTTGCTTCTTTCCAGATTTTTGGTACATTACCAGTAATCCATAAATCATTGAAGAGTTTCAAAAGAGATGTTAATGATGATTCTGGCAGGTGTTTCAAAAACTGGTAATGTATTTCGTCAGGCCCAGCGGATGTATCACGGGCCTTATCTAAAGCCTCCCTTAGCTCCGATAGTGAGAACAATTGATTATAACCAAGCTGTAGAAGAAACATATTGAATGTAGCATATATTGTAAAACCAACATCTTCCTGACTTTGTGATTCAGATCTGGGAATGCTCGCTTGCCTTTAGCAGTCTGAAAATGCAAGTCAAATATTTATTATACGAGACTGCAATTGTTCATGCAGATGCAAAATAGTTTCGTGAAGTGTTGCAAATGACTTTATTTTCAGTTCCAAGTGAAACACCGTTACGTTTAAAAAATTGCAGAATTAGATCATATTGAAATTCCAAGTTAATATTTTAGTTCAAGTAATAGCTTTGTTTACATGTTAGTGGAATCTGCCATTGAAATGATTACTTTTTGATAACATTCCATTGTGTCGTGGACCAAGTAGTACTGTCTATATATATATAGCTGACTCGGTAAGCAAATAAATCATTCCTATCTTAAAATCCGTCTCTGGAAGCCATATCTTGACAGAGGTAACAGTTGTGTTCAGTTATAATTCAAGAGTGAAATATTTATTTAAATCAATCATTGGAATGGATTGAAATTTAGATTTATACTTTATTTCGGAATTAATTAGAACTCTTTCAACGAAATTCTGGACTGTATCATGGTTTTACTTCAGGACAATCAGGACTATGGTATATCAGAACATTCAAGATTATGATACATCGGAACCTAACGTGTATCGAAAGTCATTCAGAACATTGTACACTTATGAACTTGTGATAGGATATTTATAATTATTCGGAATGTAGTTAACAACATCGTGTCTCTTAAATTTTCACTTAGTAACTCATAGAAATAAATTAATTGTTTAATGTTTTAAACTTGTTGTTTCTTTCTTTTACATGGTTTAAGTCCTCAAGTCGTAATACTCGTCGTGTGTGTGTGTGAAAAATTATGACAAACAATAAAGTGTGACATAAATTTGATCTTTGCAGATACCTGCCGCTTCATCTAAACAATTAAGATTTCCTATTGTACTATATAGCATTCATATCTAAATATAAGGTTCGGTTATAACATAACTTATTTAATGTCTCGTTTACTTCAGACATCGACGAATGTAATGACATAAAACGTTGTGATGTTAATGGTGATTGTCATAACATATTTGGCAGCTTTTATTGTGTATGCAAGGATGGATTTACGGGAAGTGGAACTACATGTGCAGGTAAATAATGTGTCGAGCACGTAAAACTGTCATTGCTTAGCGAAATTTTACCAGCTTACACAAATTACTATACTGCTTCTTATAATGCCATTTGGTGGTAATAATATAGACACATATCCTCATTAAATCACTTAATGAACATCCAGTCTTCGCAATGCACGTGAAATGTCAAACTCAATCAAAATTACAGGTTATATTCTATATCCAATGTATTCTTCTACTTGTATAATGATGACACTTTTTGCGTCTTTGCCAGTGTGGGGTATGTGTATGTATGTATGTATGTATGTATGTATGTATGTATGTGTGTATGTTGGTAGGAATATGTATGTACATCTAGTTTTGTACAATTGTATAATTGCATGTATGAGTGTACATGGAAGTGTGGGTTTGTATGCGTAAGTATATCTCTTTAGTATTTATTTCATACATGTACATGCGATAGATTTATTTCACAAAAGTGTCACCAATAATTTCTTTAGCAAAAGTGTCACCAATAATTTCTTTAGCAAACGTAACTGTGTATGTAAATACTTGCTAATGGCCAATCGGCTAAAGGTACATAACAAGATCATGCCGTGCAGGGTTAAGGTCTTCCTATTAGGTTTGGGCATCGTAAACTGATTTAGTGTATTTTTCTTAAGACATCGACGAATGCTATGACTTACAAGGATGTGACATCTATGCCGAGTGTCATAACACAGCCGGAAGCTATAACTGTACCTGTATGGATGGATTTACTGGAAACGGAATTACATGTGAAGGTAAACAATCGGTCGACTGCTTTAAACAGCAATTGATGCGCAATATTTAAACGCGGCATAGACTACCGAATGATTATTATAGTAAAGTGTATTTTTCTGTTCAGTACTAAAACACTAGTATGTACTGAACCGAACAGTACATAATCTTTATTAATGAAAGTAAATCTCAGGCCACATATAAGTGTCATATCTGCATATCACAAATGGAAACATTTTATAAGGTGGCGTTTCTAATCTACACAGACAACCATCACTAGTCAGCATTTCCAATCACAACAAGAATATTAAACACGCGGAGGTAACATGACAACATATAAGTAAATAAGTAAGACATTGCTAGAGCAGACGACAGTATATATCCTGGAATGTACAAAGGTTGTAAAAGGGAAATTTGTTTACGTCATTAAGGAGTATAAAATATTTCCAATTTCGCAAATAGCTCAAAGTGTATGGATCTAACACCTTGCATAACTTAATCAAATGGCAGATTTGAGCAAGATCTTGCATAACTTAATCAAATGGCTGATTGAACAAGATCTAAATTAAAGGCAAGAATTTGAAGCTATTTCAGCTTAAAATGTTTGTTTTTTTTTAATTAAAGAACTTAAATTGAAAAATCGCATTTATCTTCCGATGACATTCGAACGTAATGTCCGGTTTCAATTTTATTTTATTTTTCTGGGGAAAGGGAGAATCCACAAAATATTCTTGAAATTATTATTGCTACTTATGGGCATAATATATGGGAAATGTTATGTATGGAACATGGATAATACAACAGCAACTTGATGACATTGCGATCCAGATCTAGAAACGATCATTTAACTTGTATCAATATTCACTAGGATCAATGTGAAAACAATTGTGACATGTGAGAGACGAGGCAGGAAATTCTCGTTTTTAAATCTTTATGTCATTGAATTATTTCCGTGCATTAATGAAACACTTCATTTGCAGCACATGTGTTACATTGACAAAAACAATGACAATCTTGTCCAAAATATTTCCAGCAGTATTTTAGTCTCTTAGCTTTGCTTGTCATAAGATTCAGTAAACGTCATCACTAGTATTTAAACCGTAAAAGACAACCAGTTGTAATTAAAACGAATATAACATGTAGCGGCTTATTTCATTTCTATGATCAAATTCGCTGTCAATATTCTGAATAAACTCTTCAATGAACTAGCTTGAAGTGCAAACCATAGAGTCGTACGACAAAAAAAGAAATGTATGTCGTTATCGTTTCTGAATACAACACGTACATTCGTCTTTTACATATATTTTGAATGGATAAAATAAGATATCTAAGTCCTCCGACTCCTCTTCCGTATAGGATGTTCAGATTAGACATGAAGTGAGAATATGGCAAGAAAAAGGTGTACTTTATTATGACGGAAACGGAGGCACTGGACAGATTTTGATACGTCATGTGCATCCAGTGCAGATTCCTACGTCGTTCAATATTACCACACGTACAAAGATCATTTTTCAGCTGATATGAATGTTTATTTTAATGTTGCTTCGCTTAACATGTGAATATTATCACGTATATAAAGATCATTTTTGTCTGACAAATCTTAAAGAAAATATTTAAAAAATGTGATGGTTTGGTTTAAACTTAATTCTTTAAAAAAATTAAAGCATATTCGTTTCCGAATATTTAACGTACTTCACAATTTGGCTGATGCTGTTAAAGACGCACTCCTTTTTTGAGGAAATGAAATTATTCATCTTTTACAGCTACATCAAACAGGCTCTATGATTTAGGTCGATACAGAAACTCAATACTATATCCTAATTTGATTTGATACAAACGGCTAAATCAATATGAAATGGGGATGGTTAAGGCTAATATTTCACCTGAAATGTACTGACAAGTATGTTCAATGTTGGCTGCTAAGGAAATCAGACATTCGATATTTGAATCCTTTTGAAAGATACTATTCAGAGCACGTAACACTAGGACGATTCTCGATACTTCTGTAATCTTTAAGAAACAGATCGTCTTGACCCAACACAGTCCAAGACTGACCTTAGTTTACGAATGTTCAGTTTACTTGACAATTTCCTTGATGCTGTTAGATAAACAAAGACACATGCGCTCAGACTCACACATTAGATGTATGTCTTTCTCTCGCAATTGATGGATTGAGATAAATTACTTTGACAGTCTAATTTAGATTGCCGTGTACATTTGCTCATAAAAAAACTCCTTATTAAAATAAATATACAGAAGACATTCAAGGCTTGAAAACTGATTACAGTTGACCTTTCCCTAGAATAGGATGAATTAGGGAAAGCATTTAAAGAGAAATTTGGAATATCAGAGGAAATTGTGTTAATGAGAATGCCCTTTATTTTCGTTTAACGAATAATGAATTTTGCCACTTACGTAAGCAGAAATGAACGTATGTCTTTATTTTCCAACCAAACTTGCTTATAGAAGACTGTCTTCGTGGATGTGGTTATTATTTTAAGGAAATCAATTGGCTTTAGGGCTTCTTAAATGTCTTCGATTATCATAGATGATTAATATGAAGACAACATTCTTACGCGATAAATTTTTAAGGTTCAGACAATTAAGAAAGAAGAAAAAAAAACAGAAATAAAGACAGAAGCAAATTTGTCCAGGGTTCTAATTATAAGAGTTCAATGTTTTTTTCTTTGCGTTTATCGTGGCATTAATTGTCATCTGCCAAATCAAACAGCTTATAATGTTACGATCTATGGTCTTCAACTAAGTAACAACAATGTAATTTCAAAAAATAATTTCTTTCAGACAAAACTTAAACAACACTACTAATGATTCCTCATTCTGATCTTACGATATGAATGAATATAAGTAGAACCCGTTACTTGATCTAAGACACAAAAACGGCTATCGGTAATTTGAAATTGAAGATTTCGTCAATTTGTAACCATGATCACTTCTAGAACATTCTAACTTCGTAAATACGGTTAGGTCTTGAACTGCATTTCAAGTAAACATCTCTAAAATCTGAGAACAATCAGGTAGGTCAAACCTCTACCCTCAATTACAGGCAGTGGTCAATTCATTCAATGCAAATTATATATATATATATATATATATATATATATATATATATATATATATATATATATATATATATATATATATATATAACACCATAACACGCGAAGTATTTTTGTTGTATCATTTAGTACCTATTAGTTTATATAACGTATAAAGGGGCATTATGGAACCTGTGTGATTAAGGATCTATATGTGAACAGGATATACAGTTATAATTCGCATTAATCTTAGGTATGCTGCAAGTAACAGTACATGTCTTATATTTATCATATATGCTAAAGATTGTTTATATTTTAAGAAACATCTGCCCAAATTTGAATTCATTTCATGTCATTTCTGAAACGAAGACTCACATCCGTTGCGTGGTTTTGCGATTCTTTTAATTGCCGAAAAGCAACATAAAATTGTATAAACATTCAATTTGGTTGTTGTTCTTGTTCTAGGGTTTAACGCCATTTTCTTTCAATTTGGAAACTATTTTATAGCATAAAAGTTGCTCAGTGAATGTTTCTTTCAAAGTTAAAAGATCAGAGAGTAGTTGTTATTATTTCTCAACTCTTCGTTTAGAATCATAATTAACACCGACATCGTCATAGTGCCAAATAGAGGTGTTATTTGTAATAATTTAACTAAGTGGATATACCTGGAAAGAGATATTCAATAGAAATTGGATATATATATATATATATATATATATATATATATATATATATATATATATATTAGTGTTTTTCTGACTAGATCTTATTTTTTCTTGTTGCAAAGCATATTTGTTAGTGGTTAACGGAACTTTAGCAAAACATTTTGAAGATAAAATGATAATGGTACCATTGAATGAAATTGAAATGAATTACATTAAATGTTAAGTCGCAATCCGACACAAAATGAAAAAGTCCAAGTCTCTTTACCTGCCATTTGAAAGGCTCTTTTTTTTTCAAAACTCGATCCTGAGTTCCTTTTCTTTACATCATAGATGAAACAAATCCATGTCTAAAGGTATGGAAATGAGTGTCTTTTCCACAATGTGAAATAAATTATAAAATAGTAATGTAAAAATAGAATTACTCGGCCATAATATTATTATTATCATTATTATTATTATTATTGTAACTTCATTTAATCCGGATACTTTGTTTTAGAGTCCAGAAATTTCATAAATGATTTTGACAAAAGCAGCACTCTGCTTCTTTCTTTGATTCATACTGTCTGCTTCCCTGCATATCCACGAGATTCAGTCGCTTGTGTTATTATTGATGATCATGAATCTCGATCTTTCAATAAGACGCGGACAGTTTGATCAGATCTAACTGATTTAAGTCTCAAAACAATATAAATGACCAAAGAAAACACCATAATAAGCAACAGCAAACACGTGGCAGGTTCTTGTGACACTGAATTTATTTAATACAATTACCTTAAGTAAAGTACATAGACAAATGACGAACATTGAAATGAGCAAATTTCCTTAAAATGTAACGAGGACCAAGATGTCAGAGGTACAGATGACTAAAACTGAGTTTACACGTTGGAGAATGTGGACTGTTGTAAGAAGTTATATGATTCTTAAATAAGACAAATGACATCAGTGATAGCAACGTGCGTTAACTTCATTATTCCTTGACTTTTCTAGCAAGAAAACTATACTCGAGTCTACGTAGTCTGACATTCTTCCTCCTTCCTAACAATAATGTAAAAGAAACTCAGAATTGTTCGGGATCATCATTTTAGTATCGTGCTGTTTTTATATAGATGTAAGTTTCTGCGTCACGGTATTTAGTTTACAAACAATAGTACAAGTTAAATCGCTAAAAATGATCACATTATAAGTATGGTTTAGTATCTGTTTTACTTCAGACGTCGACGAATGCAAAGGCGGAGCTAGCTGTGACGTGAATTCTGAGTGTCATAACACGCTTGGTAGCTATATCTGTAACTGTAAGAATGGATTTACTGGAAGTGGAACAACATGTGCAGGTAAATAAATGGTCGAATACATTGAACTGCCATTGATGAGTAACATTTATGCAGATGATATTTTACTGAATAACACTTAAGCCCAATGGCATTAGGTGATAAGTGCTGACACTCTCTAGACATTTCATTTTGTTGTAAACAAGTACAAAAATTCCCACAAGTACAAAAGAGGCTTCTGACCGCATATTTTTTCTGGCTTACCCTGTGAAGTTAAATAGTCTCTTCCATCCTTGAAATGCCGCTTTGTTATTAGTAGTCTTCATAAAATGTAACCACCATACGAGATAAATAAATTAAACAATAAACACCAGGTTACAAGCTTCTCATTTTAAAAATATCCAACCACCCTCAAATAATAAAACGGATCAATAAAAAGATCATCCGTCGAAAGCAAAAACAAAACTTAAAAACTCCCTAAACCACCAAACCTCCAAATTTATATAACACACCCTCTCTCCAAGTTAAAACACTCTTTTCCTCCAAATTGTGAAAACTAATTACTATCACGTATACTTTTCCTGTAGAAATTCATCATCTGCTTTTTTAAGTGAGAATCATTCTTCGTCTTGCAATAATGTGCTGGTTTCCTATCGAATATACTCGCACGTTCATTAAGCCAGAGCCGCTATGTACATTAGCAATTAATCCCATACAGAATCGGTAATTTGAAACAAGCACCTTGTATGTATTATTTTCCATCATAATAAAAACCTTTTGTAAGTGAGTTTTATCAAAGTTACATTAAAATATTAATTCGTATGTAATATAACTCAATTTTCAAATCAAACTAGACCTATCACACAATCGTTTTAACACCATTTCAAAATACTTGTTTGAGCAATTAATGTTATGGCTCAGATGGAAAACAGTATAATCCCATTTAAGAAATGCATTCAGATATAGACCTCAGACTATCTGTGTTACTGGTGGTGATGGTATATGTGTGTTACGATGTTAAAGTGTGATGAAAATGGCTAGCACAGTCAGGAATGATACTGTATTTTCACTCGTGTTGGTTTTATTAGAAATTTACAAACGATATCAGATGATTTTTTTATAGACACGAATACTTAAATAAATCACCATGTTGTAAAGGATATAATACGAAATTAAAGAGTCTGCAAGAGTTTGTAAAAAAATAATTACAAATTAGATAGAAGAAACCAAGATAAGGTTAGTATCAATTATGTAGAAAAAACGTATGAAAGACTTCTAAACATGACGGTCGTACAAATAATCACAAAAGAATCTACCTACAATCGAAACGACAAGATCTATAAGCAAGACACCTATAACCACAGATAAAAAACCTCTTGCTTTTAAACACTTATGTCATGAAGCATATAAACAAGCAGTTGCTAAATTAATTTAAGTTTTAAGTAAAGAAATAAGCTAGTGGAATCGTTATCTTCATACTAATCTAGAAACTCTTTTCGTTTCAACGTTTTTATTCGTCCCTCTCAATCCTTCGGCACAGTTGCAAAGAGCTATCCCATTAATGCAAGATAAACAAAAAAATGGCATTATCAGCAAACAAATAAATAACTTTCCCCTAATGTAAAATATCCTGATACTAAACTACAAATTATAACAGGTAATGGTGATATTTGTTTTTCTTGGCGGACAAATGACGTTTCAAATAACGCTCATACCTCTTTTAAAAGTATCATTGAATAAAGCATAACCACAACCACAATCGCTAATACCATCATCCATACCACATCCTTCGAGTGCCAACATTAAACTATGGTTGCAAATGTATGTTTCGTGATACTTATTTATATTAGTTGAATGCCCGCTTGTCCACTTCCGGTATAATAACATGAATTTATCTTAAATTGGTTCCAATAAAGGTTTAGTTTTCTTTCTGATGAGAAAAGAAAAAGTCCAACGAAACATCATTTGCAAACGTTAGGTGTTTATGACTTATAGAAAAAAACGTTTCTTCATGAAAAAGTCCAGAACAGTATAGTAGGATAATCTACCTATTCCAGTGACAAGAAATATGTCTAGACCAGTGGTACGGTCTGAGATCCAGCGATCTGAAATCCATGGAAATCAACTGGTCTTCCTCTGTGACTTTGATCCATCAACCGACCCCTTAATGCTGTACCAAGTGACGTGGTATAGAGATAGATTAAGAGCAGAGTACATACTGATGTCCTCTGGTAATACTTTATATTCCTCCAGGGAAACATTTAGATCCTTAACGTACCTGTCTGAGGCGAAAATTACACTTGGAATGACGGTAAATATTAACTTAATTAATAGATAAAGTAGCTTGAAATGCAATGACGTTTGCAGGTATTTAATACAATAAAGAAGTTTACTCTCATATATTTGGATCGTACCAATAATGCTTCAGATTGTGTATTTTATCAAATTAATGTTTTAATACAAAAAAGAAGAGTTTTTTTCAAAAATGTTTGTTAACACATTTCTTCCTCTGGTTAACGTCATTAAGCAAGAGATTTAAATGATTATGAGTTTATTTGTAAACTTTTTGGTCTCTACATTTGTTTATTTTTGCATTTAGATGTTTATACATGCTTGTAAGCTCGAAGTCTATTTTAAAAACCATCTGCACACAAATTGCGATTATCGATTAGTTGTAGTTTGCAATCGACATTAATCAGTGCATGATTTCTATATCGCCTTCAGGCATGATTGTGAATGTGACTACAGTCTAATATGCAACTCGAACAGTGTTATGTATATGTAACCGAGAGGATAGTTTTCATAAACACTTGTATGTAAGATAATGTATGGGTTAATAAGATTATCGAGTAGCAACAAAACATATAAAGTCAATCACTGACAATATTCATGACTCATGTGAAACTTATTTAGGAAAAGTTAATACTTGTAGCTTAATTCTTGCTTTTTGGGATTCATTTTTATGCATCCTTGAAAGGGTCTTCTCATCGATTACATATGTGCACCTCAGAGGGTCAATATTCTTTGCGCATTATAAGACATATTTGACCAGATGGGGCGGGGGAGAGACAAGAAAAGAACTAGAAAATAAAACAGATTTAATTTTTTTAAAATTCAACTTATTCATATGTTCTTATATAATATACATGATCTATACCGACATAAATTTAGTTCAATCGCTTATTTTCTTTCTTTTTTATTGGCTAGCTATTATATACCATACCATATACATTTTACATTCTATAATAAACTCTTAGCAATATCATTTTACCCTGGTATTGTATCCCGTCCAAACTCCAAGATCATACTTGAATTCAGTTCCGTTTAATCAGCGTTAAATTGTAGCAGCTCTGGTTTCAGTGTCAACATACCAAGCAAGTGTACTTTGTATTTCTAGACCAACAGAGTGGACAGCATGCTAAATGTATTTCATCCTTTTGTTTCAAAATACAGCCTTTAAACGGCCTTGTAAAATATATAGCTTATTTCAAAATAGTTTGTATTCGTAACAATGTAGCAAGACATGTAGTACAGTTTTCAAGTTAGGTAAATAGTTAGTACCATGGATAGGGCGAGGACTTGACTTTCCTGTCATGTACTATTTGTCAATAACCATATTTGTATTTCTTGTTTGGCGTTTAGTAGGTGGCTCTTGGGTATAAAGATTATGTAGAACGGAGTGCATGAACAAGGTAAACGATTAACTATGCGATCTGTACCAGCTCGTAGATTTAACATCGAGGAAAATCGGTATTATGGTACTGGTTATCTCCCCTGCAAACATTTTCTACTAACAATATTATAAATAAAACGACTGAATGCCGTTACAAATATATTATATCCATATAAAACGTTTAAAAACTTCAAACGTTGATATTATCAAGTATCCTTAAGACAAGGACATCATTGTCCTAATAGCCGTTCGCATTCTTTAAACTTATACTTTTTGAAGGAGAGAATTTAAGTGCCAAACAATACCAGAAATCTTGACATTCCGCTTCAATATTCTTTAAAGTTATAACCAATTGCATGTCATTCATACCATCGACATACAAATGACGCAGTTTTTTTATGCAAACAGTAGTGTTTAGTCAGTTAGTAAAGCAAAGTTGAAAGTGTGTTCTTTTGTGTCGTTTCAGATATTGTGTACGGTATCTGCCATACAACAAAACATTACATTTCCAAGTGAAAGATATTTTGTTGGATTTGAGGTATTTTTGTTACTTTATTTCTAGGTAAACAATGAGTTATATGAACTATTCTATTGTTTTATTTTCATTATTAATTCAATATACACCATTGACGTTAACAAATATACATGAGATCAAAATATAACTTGTATATTAGGAACATGTCAATTATGGACAATTGTAGGGCATTCCATTCTTCATTTAAGATGTTATGTGTTTTTTACAGAAGTAAATTATGGATGTGAAAAAAGATCTGAGTAAGGTAAACATTGTCTTCTTATCTCAATACCAAAATGCTGATTAGAAAGAAGACGTTGCTATTAAATAAATTTTAAAAATGTATTTATATACAAAAAAAACGGGTTCATTGCGTTATTATTTCATTTCTTTATTTTCCAAACCATTTGTATTTAGATGAAATAAGAAACAATTCCACTTCAAAGCGCGTGATTCCACAATCATGTTAGTTAATCTTGAAATCGCTGACAAGAAAGAAAGAATATATCTTTATCACATTGTATTCACGTTTCAAAATTACAGGTGATATCTAAGGACTTTTTGAGACTGCAAGATTTAGAAGAAACACTGGTAAAAATTCGATTAACAGTACCTTTCGGATGTCAGAGTCAAATTGAAGAGTGTTTTCTGGATGTAAATATGTTCTACACGGAGACAGAGGCGGATCAGTGCTTAGTTCCGACGGCAGCGGCACTGTCAAACTGCGGAGTTCGGATTAGTTCGTGGAAATGGAATCAGTCATATCCTCTCAGAATTGCCATCAAGCACGGGCAAAATCTCATTAGTATAACCGGAACATATACCATCAAATTTAGGACAGACGAAAATTTTCACCATGCCTTCTTTCGCAATTACACCCTGCCCAAGGAAACTCGGGTAACAAAATGATAATGCGTTCAATGTGACATCTTTGAATTATTTTATCACTTTGTTTGCCTTTGATAGTCATACGTTTATCAGGTCGTAATAGATTTACCTCATAAATATTAAAAGTCCTTTTAGAATTATTTTCGTAAGAATTGAATTTTTCATTTATAACTTATCAGAAGCATTGTATTTTTCGGTATATGGCAATGCATTTTTAAGACTAAGAAGGTAAAAACGAAGTCAATTCATACATTCCACGAACGACATCTGTTTTCAATATAAAAAAGCTGAAGTTGGTAATGTCAGCCTTGTATTATAAATATTTTAGCAGGATAACATTAATGAAATTGTGTCTTGATCTTTTCTTACTCTTGAAAATATAATCAATCTTCCCGTTTTGTATAAGTGCCGTTAAGAGCATCGATTATTCAAAACAGTTCTCATTTATATTTTGCACTAGGTAGAACTGTATGTATTTTTGAAACAGTGACAGTGTGTGAAAAAGTCACAAGATACCTCATGACGCTGCGAAAGCAAAAGCGTCTTATGACGCTACGAAAGCGATATTATCCTGCGATTACTCATATATTTCTCTGCATTTTCTGGTGTATAGCTCTGCATGATATTAAAACTTACCTTTGTAATTTACTTCGTTCACGTTCGAACTAATTGACATTTCAATCGTATTAGGCTGAAGTAATTACAGATACCTCCAATTTGAACGGAAAAGAATGTCATGCTATCTGTGATCCTCATATGCAAACATTCGATGGCCGGTACGTACAAGCTATTATTATTATTATTATTATTATTAACAGCTACATTCCTTAGAAATAACGTTAAAAACTGCATAAGCATCGTCATCAACTAAGTGGTAGTGGTAGTAGTAGCAGTAGTAGTATAGTATAGTACTTTCATAAATTAGGATATGCTAAATCTGTTACTATCATTTATAATGTAGCTTTAATAACTTTTAATTAGTACATGGTTTTAATTGATGGGAAAGCTAAATGTATATTAATCCATCCACTGATGAAATTTACATTGATATCATTTAGTTCATTATATGGATCTTCTCTATGCAACATTTTAGAATTTATTGGTATAGAATAAACCTTTTATCAAACATAATAAGGATTTAGATAGATCTGATATCTAGCTCTTTTTGAACATGACTGGGTCAATGCTTTTGTGAACATGTGTTTAGTTTAAACAATGGACTGAATTACATTCGCGTGTTTAATACTAAATTAAATACTGAATAAATTTAATAACGTATACATGAAAATACTAGCAATTTTTACTATTGCTAGATTTACACAACACTACATGAGGTTTTTTGCTCAACATTTGAATGCATTCGTTGCACATATATAAATGCTCACCATTTGAATGATTGGGTATTTCGTTTCATATATATTTTCTTTTAGAAAGGGACCAAATAGCAGTCATGGTTGACTATAACTATAAATGTATTGTCATCCCCACATGAACTAATTGATAAACTTAGATCTTTGAATATTATCAAATAATTTTTACAGCTACTATGAAAACCAGAACGAAGGAACATACATACTTTACAAACATCGGACGAGTCCCGTTCAGGTGAGAATCTCTAGAATATTACAAAATCTAGATTCATGAAGGGAATGTTTAAACACACAGCTGTCAGTCTGATTATGATCATTGTATTATTCATCATCTCTTCCCCATGTTACTGCTAAACGTTTCTTAATGAAGAGGGGGCCATTATAAGCCATTTAATACAATGCCGTTGAAGTATGTTCTTTAACTTTTTTATTTTCTTAAATTGCAGATCGACTCTGTTCATCGAAACAAACCATAGCAAATCTTCGTTTCAAATCACACTAATGAAGTTTATTGCATAATTTAGGTATTATGATGGCAACACATATATTATTTCGAAGATTCAGAAGATCATTTAAAATATGCAAAAATAAAAGTTATACTTATGACGTGACGAAAGATACATATTTGTTTCCCCTTTGACACCATGACGCCATTACGGATTCATCAGGTACTATTTTGCGTGTCTATTATTACAAAATATAGTATGGCTTATGAGACAATCACAAACATTAGTTTGTGACAATGCATATTAGATAATTATTCGGGAGTAAACTTAGTTTACGTTCCTGATTTCTAGTTTTAGTACATCTTTTTCTGGCACAGGTTCAAATGAGAACCAACCCGTGCTATGGGTTCAGGGAAGGCCCCCCATTTTGCCCGTGTGGCGTGGCCATCGCTTCTGGAAAAGACGTGTTCGTAGTTGACAGATGTAGCATACCTATCACGATCTACATGCCTCAGTGTGATGACGGAACGTTGAAGGGAAAAATAAAGAGTGATGGTAACTTTTACCAGGTATAGTATCCCAAAATATGTCATGTTAGAAAATGTATTAGGAAACATTCCGTGTAGCACAATATACGTCATAATTTGTTTGCATTAAGGTTTGCTTCTTCACTGAGACAAAACTATTATTAAAATAAGCACTGCGTAGGTTCGAATCTCGGATTCGGCCAATGTGGGTATGTGAAAAAGCTTGCCAGTAGCTTCTCGAGGGTAGGTGGTTCTTTCCGGGGATTTCCCGGGTTCTTCCTCCACCATTAAAACTGGCCGCCATGTACAGCCTATCGTATGCTGAAAATGGGCGTTAAACCCTACAACCACAAAAACAACAACAACAAAATAAATTATTAGTATTTCGATGCGTTTTCAGTTATCAATATTTTCCTTTCAGATATATCTCCCCACTGGGTCATGGGTGAAAATAACCAGTGGAATTTCTTTCAACATTTACATATATCCATCCATATCAGACCGCATGGCTACACTTGGACTCTGTGGCTCTCTAGATAACGACGTGCATAATGACTTTGTACTAAGAAATGGAACAACTATCCCTTACGACAAATTCGAAGTCTTTAACTCAGATTGGCAGTAAGCAACCTTTATATTTCGAGTTTTAACTTTAAGGCGACATATACCCTTGTCAACAAAAGATGAATCTAGGGTAGAATTATTCCATAAATGATTGCAAGTTATATTCATGACATACATGAAACATTAACCTCCGTGTATGCGTCATATATATATATATATATATATATATATATATATATATATATATATATATATATATATATATATATCTGTCTCAATAAAATAGTGCCCTTCATGTTATACAATATGTTCTAAACATAACCGTTTACATATATACACACAATGGCTAAATTGTCTTAAATGTCAATGAAGATCGTTGCAAAATCCAAATTATTTAAATTTATCTGATAATTTTGCCTAAAATGCATGAACTATCTTCAATACACACACACACAGATATATATATATATATATATATATATATATATATATATATATATATATATATATATATATATATATATATAGACTTACATCACATATCTATATTAAATGTTATATTGAATACTACATTATTGCTTTCAAGGGTGTTACCTGAGGAGGATCTGTTTAACACTTCCAACTACAAGACCCTGTTAAGCTGGCCTCGTCAGAACTATCTCTGTGTATGCCGATTAAATCAAGACGGCCATGTTGTTCAGTCAGACAACTGCAGTCCTGATTCACGGAAATTTTGTCTTGAAAATGCTCTGAATGACAGTTTGGCCTCAGATTGTAGCAGAAACCTAGGTACAAAAGCAAATGTATCAATGCAACTGGATCCTAGTGATTTTAATGTCAGTCAGAGCGAGAATGATACAAACACGGTAAGGGGAAACCTATTACAACAAACAAATAAGCACATGTGTCCTGCGGTTGTAATAATTTATACCTTTCAAATTGTAGGAATCATTATCAAGTGCAGATGATTTTGAAAACATATATTGTATTAATGAAGCCTAAAGTAGAGGTTCGTTCTTTTGTATTTAAAATCATAATGCCTGAACGTGTTATTTACAAACTTTGAATAAGTGCTGGTATTGTAAGCCAGAAGTAAAGTAATGCAAGAGATGTATGTGGAAAATATGATACTAAAATATACGACTTTCCAAACAAAGCATCAGATCTTCCAACAAGCAGGTAATCGACAGATACATTTTTATTAAGTTACTGACATATGACTGTATTTGACTACAGGCATATATTATTGTATCAGGTTATTGAATTTTAACTGCATCTGGCAATCGAGAAACATAATTGCATTAGGTTATTGAGCTATAATTGTACTTGGCAACCGACATATATAATAGTAGCAGATTATTGAGCTCTAATTGCATTCGGCAATCGACCTATATAATTGTATAATTTTAATAAGCTATAAATTGCACTTGAATATAATTGTGAAATCTGTTGACATATATGAGTGTCGCTATGTGTTCACAGTAAATAATGTAGCCTACACATAACGGAAAAATGTCATATGACAATAATTGTTTAAATTGTTTAATCTTAGTCTTTTTTATTGTTTTCTTTTCTCGTAAATTACAGAGCAAGTTTGCAGATTTATAAAACTGAAAACTTTTCCTCCATCTTAAGTGAAGGTCAAGCCCGTTATATTTTCAAGTCCAGTTAAAAACCCGATACGCTTGAACCACCATAGATTGTGTTTTGGTGGTGCCCCGAATAGACCCATGGAACGCTTTGATAACTGATCGACTATGTTAATGTCTTTATATATAACTGTATGTACCGCATTTGTTCCGGCTTACGCATAACCTAGGCTATACGCAGTTCCGAACAAGCAAGATGGATAACAAAGTGCGACGCTAGATTTAGCCATTCTTCTTTAACAAGATGGCAAACAGGTCGCCATATTTTTATCTGGACTTGACCCGTTGTTTTACGTGCACGTGGCCGTGCTTCTGAAAAACAAATTCTCATTGGAAGATAAACTTTTGCACATTTACAAGTTTGATGTTAAGAAGATTAGATGGTAGACTTCCTGTAATCAAACCCCATGCTTGCATGATAATGAGATAATGTTAAACTGCATGCGTTGACGTAATTACAGTATTATTCATATTGCAGGAAATCCAGGCGAAGAAAAATTATACCGAAGATAGTGCAAACTACGAATGCTGGTCTTATCTAAACAGTTCTTTGCTATTCGAGAAATGCGCAAAACTCCCCGACATTGATTCTAAATCATTTGCCGCGACGTGCGCAAAGGACGCTCTGGTAAAATGTTGAATAACGAATAAGATATTCTAAATTGTGAATGTACCTCAAATCATGGAGTCCTGTTAATTTCTAAATAAGAATGTCTTTCTTCATCCATTCATTAATTTGTTTCTTTCTGCAAGTATATATCGGTTCCTTTGCTGCGAGGGTGCCTGTATGCCTTTACATTTTTCTCGTTCGATTAGCCTAAATGTTTATTTCTGAAATATCTCTAAAATAATCATTCTAGATTAATTTTTGAAGTTGATACTATATAATTATCAGACAACACTGTATCACAAATTAAATGGCATATAATCATAAGACAACAAATAACTTAATTTTCACCTTGTTGCAGATTACCAAAACAATGTTCTGGGCACCTACCCACCTCGACAACGCGCAGAAGAGATGCATTTACCAGGTTACGGTGAACCAACCACTACCTGAACAAATAATTAAACAATTCAACGTCAGTACGAATTCTGATGTACAAACGAGCAACAAAACAACAAATGTAACTGAAGTATATAGTGCAAACTTGTTACAAGAGCTGAAGGACTTGGCTTGTCCCATGAACTGCACTGATCAAGGAGACTGTATTAAAGGTGCCTTATAGAATACACAATGTTACGATTGCTTGCATATTAGGCTGTGTTAATGCAATTCCGTAACAACGTTTAGCATTTCTATTATTTTATATTTTTCTTGCAAAATTTGGACTGTTACTGTATAATGAGAGCCTAGATCATTTGCTCATTTTCCATCGTGTATTCTGTATGAATATATAAAATGTAAGTTACAATTACTATGAGGAATTGTATTTTAATATATATATATAGTCTTTTGATAATCTCGTATGAGAAATGCATTATCGGTGTAATGGAATGAATATTCCATTACTCTTATCACGTTTGTCTGTCTCTATTTATTTATTACTGATTGACAAAAATCAAACAACTGACAAGAGGTCAAGTGATAATGACAATTAAGGAACGTGCAACCTACTTCATATTAGACATAATCTGACCTCATTCCTTTGTTAGCATTTCTATTTCGTTTGCAAGCACACTGATCTACAATGACACTTAATGGTGAGTGAAACAGTCTCGTCGAAGCATAGTTTTTCAGTCGTATCCGTTGAAATTGCTAATACACGATTAAACTAAACACGGATTGTATACGCACGCTCGGAGAAAGTTTACTTAAAGTTTCCGTATTGTCCTTCGCTAAGTTGTTAAATTTTAAGGAGTTATTCCCAAAAGCATGCGCAGAACTATGACTGGTGCCATGTGCCAATTAATTTAACAGCATTTTCCCTACATCAAAGTGAACGTTGCTTTGTATCATATATGGCATTATCTAGAAAACTTACGTTATAATAAATATTCAAAAGTCGCTTGCTAGGTTTGTGTTTCTCTTGACTGAGAGCTTTATTAAGCTACTTCAAATTTGCTGAACATCAGGGCTTACAATATAACAAATTGTAATATCCTTATCTGCGTTTCACCTACCGACATATCAGTCGCTGTTTTGAACCTGTCAGATAATGTGACCTTTTATGTCTATGACGATCGAAATTAATATATGCTATCTATCGAGCTGGTGATTGTGAGTTAATTGTCAGCTTTGCTAATCTTCAGTTTAAATCCATTTTATAAGCAGGCAATAGTGCTCTCATTTTGTGTTACAAGAAGGTGATCATCTTGCATATTAAATAGATTACAAGAGACTAAGTTTGTCTTTCTGGTAAAATGTAACCAGTCGAATCTCTCTTGAAATCTGGACACATACAAGCTGACATTGACGATGAGTACATAGTCAGGCATTGGAATCCACATAATCATTCCAGGCTGGATTAAGGGTATTCCGCTACATATGGATTACTGTAAAAGAATAAATCACATTAAAATGTCATATATGATTTCATTTTGAAATGAGGACTCCTCTCTTAAATTGTATATTCGGATCTGTTTTTTATTTAAAAATGTAACAGTGTAAAGAGTAATGAATTGTTATCGTATCATTAACAACATCACAGCTAATGTATGTTCACTCAGGGTAAAATCAAATGGCTAGATTATCTAAGCTGTATGAAGTTTAAAACATTCAGTGGTGTTATATTTTCATCACTCGTGAACTTAGTCATAATATAAGCAGTTTCCTCCTAGAAGTTAAAATTACATTTTGAACACGAACAAACACAAATCATCTTTATGTATTATATATTCGTAACAATAAATTAATCCTTATATCATGTTAATAGACAATCGCTGAATTTATGTACTATAAAATGTAATATATACGGCCCTGCATAGGTGTCAAACAGTAATGCGGTATAGGGAAGAGGGAGAAATGGAGCCAAAAGTTACAGAGACAACATGACATAACATAAATGATGCTGTTTATTCTATTTTCTAATGGACAGGTCAATGCCATTGCTACAAAGGATATGGCGGTAATGATTGTTCCGTCGACCTGAACAAGGCACCTGATGTGTACGGCATTCCAAACAGAGGAGTCTGCGATCTACACGAAACGAGCTGTGACCGCATCTCTGTCCTTGGAGATAATTTCGCAGATTCCAAAAATCTATCTTGTCGTCTATCACTTTTTCAGGTGAAACCAAATTTTTGAGGATCTATGTTACAATCATATTCGGAGCGTCTCACAATCGTGTAGTTGTTGATTTAGCTATAATAACAGCGAACTGTATTCTTAATGCACACTGGAAAGAAATTCTTATTCCGTTTAAGATTATGGTGACTCTCCGTCAAATCTAATATCACAATAACAAAATGTACGTTGTACAATTTATTAGGAAAAAAGAATCAAACGTGCAATTGAGCCAGAGAGAAACCGCTAACGGAATCGTACTTGGAATAAGTACCATTATGAAATCGGTTTTGCGTTAAATATGAGAAATTGTAAAATATTTGGCAGTCGCAAACCAATGTCTTCCGTGAATATGGCTCACACATTCAGAATATATTTCTTATTTGGATTTATTCGCTTTTGAAATTCTCTCTTATAAATAATATTTATACAATGTGACCAGCTGTTACATACATTAAGTTTTGCTTCCCGAGTCAACGTTTCAAACGTTTTAAGGACTTTTGTATTATTTATCGTGTATACAGCACACTATTTAGCTCGAAAATAGTCGTTGTTGGCATATTTACGAAGCCGAAACCATATTAACTCCTTCACTACCTGATAGGATGCAACCAAAAGGAACTGGTCCAATCAGATCATTCGATATGTTTAGATTGGAAATTAGTTGAAAACAGTTATAGCGGTTCCCGAAAAAACTAATTTTTAAAATGTCAGTCCGATCGCTATCAGCCTTTTGAAGATCAATATTTCCAGCTCAGTTTCCTAATATATAACTAACATTATTGCTCTCTCCGTCTCTGCCTATATATATATATATATATATATATATATATATATATATATATATATATACAATAAACTGACAACGAACAGTGCGAAACTAGTATCTACAGCGTGAGCGCTTTCAACTCTTTAATGAGTCTTTTTCAAAGGCAAATACAAAACATAGACAAGACAAACAAATAAAACAGAACAACGGTTATGTTTGCGAAAATTTACATGGCTATTTCTACAGGAATTCAACCTTCAAACTTGAATACGTTTCAAGTAGTTTGTTTCAGCTTGTTTCTCATGCTGGAATATATTTGTATTGACCTAGAAATTGCAGAGCCTTAACGACATCTGTTATTTTATATAAATTTATGTAAGCGCAAATTATATCCCGGATATTTTATTATTGTAGTAATCTTAGGCGGCTATAAACCAAATTTAGAGAAGTATTTAAAAGAAAATGTGTCGACTGCAAAAGATAATTTTACTTGTGCATGTTTATCTTTTTCTAGTCTCCTTGGTTTAAACCGCTTGGTTTCAATGTTTTAAGCGGCGTATCCAGTAAGATCGCTTTTTATTCCTGGTTTGGGAACTCTAGTTCGGGTGGTGAGCGCTTGCAGTAAGTGTTATATCACTGAAAATGTGGCATGGGGAGAAGTATTCTGCGACAGGGCTTCTGTATAGCTTCTTTGTCATCCAATCAGATCTATAAAGGTTGATCGTTTTGCGTAGCTTTTCAGTTTCTCCGACATACGGAAGGCTACAGATCTTATATCTGATGAGATACATGAGATTCCCTGTTTTGCTCGTTTTGTTTGGACCATGTATGTTTAGTTTTCTCTAGTCATTGTGCTAGTAAATGTCCTGGTCTCTATCATATGTTGACAGATTTTGCACATTTTATAGCCATAGGAGCCAGATTGACTAGGGTGGTTTTGATTAGTAATTGGCATTAGCTTTGCCCTGACTAGGATGTCCTTGAGGATTTTGGGTCTCCGGTAGGTTACTACATGTTTGTTAGGGAGGATTAACTTTAATAGGAGTTGGACTAGGAAGTGTGTGGTTGGATTGTCCTCAGTTCTAGTTTCCCATGCTTCTCTACACGCCTGTATCCCTTCGTTGTGTGGTATGTTAGTATACAAAAGATGTGGCGTCAAATGAAACAAGCAACGAATCTGGCAGTAATGGTTCGCTTGTTTTGCTTTTTATGCGGTAATCTGTCGTGTCCAGAAGATATGATGGTAATTTGTTCACATGTGGTCTCATAAAATGATCCAAATATTCTGATATCCCTTCTGTGGGATGCCAGTTACCGGAGATTATAGGTCTGCCCGGGTTTCCTTATTTGTAGATTTTAGGTAGAAGATAAAATATGCCTACCCTTGTGTTTTCTTGGCTCAAGTAGTTTCTCGTTTGCTGCTATATGTGCCCGATTTGGTACACCTCGTCAATACTATTAGTAATGGTTTTTGCATATTCCCGTGTTGCATCATAATCTAGGTTTTGGTAGAACCTACCGTTACTAAGTTGTCTACTTGATTCACTAATGTAGATTTCCCTATTCATAACGACCACAGCGGAACCCTTATCTGCATACTTAATTATGATGTATGGTCTGCTTTTCAGTGAGTGTATGGCATATATTTCTTCTTTTGTCAAATTAGAGTATCTGTTAGTATGGTTGATGTGTCTGGAAGTGTCGTTTTCAACTGAGTTGATAAAGGCTTCTAGATTTGGAATTGAACATTTTGGTGGGGTCCAATTACTTTTCTTTCTGAATACGGGTTGGTCGCAGCTGATATTTTCCTCTGATTTATTTATTGGCTGCAAGGCAAAATGTGCCTTGAGTCTTAATCGGCGGCTAAACTCTTCGGTGTCCTTTCTCAGCTTCCCTCTGTTATATGCGTTTGGCCGAGGACAGAAACTCAAACCGTTCAATAAAAGTTTTATTTCTGTCTTCGTAAGTTCTAACTTTGAGATACTGACCACTGAGTTAGTAACCGTTGAATTAGATTTTGCTATAGAGTGTATACTAGTCTTCCTTTAACGGCGATCTTTCTTCGTTTCTGTTGTTATTCGTTATATATATATATATATATATATATATATATATATATATATATATATATATATATATATATATATATATATATATATAATCTTCTTGTTTGGGGTTTAAAGTCATGTCCCCGAGCAGGATAGGCTGTATACAAGGCGGCCATTATAATTGGTGGATGAAAAAGCCGGCCAACAAAATTTCTGTAAGAGATACAAAACGTCGGTAAAAGCTACCGACCCACTTGAGGCTACTGGAAGCTTTCACAGATGCAAATCCTTATAAAACCCTAGAATTGAACACAAGCGAACAGATGTGATAGATATGGCAGTGACAGGTAAAGGCAAACGCTTTAGACCCCTCGACCCCCCCCCCATATATATATATATATATATATATATATATATATATATATATATATATATATATATATATATATATATATATATATATATATATATATATGTGTGTGTGTGTGTGTGTGTGTGTGTGTGTTCAATAAACGGATGATATGAGGAATTTTTTTTACGTCCAATATGAGACTTTTCAATCATCATCAATGTTCGGATCGTCTTAAAATCGTCAAGAATAACGGAAAAGATTGTACTGTGCCTCCTGTTGTTTGTAACACTCAGGTCAGGCATGAAATCTTTACTCACGTTTATACTGTACATTTCCTACATGAGTTTAATGTTTGTAATTAAGGCACGCTATACATTGATATTTTTCCACTGTATTAGTTTAGGTTGCAAATACCATTCAAGTAATGTATTCGTGCGTGCAAGATGTATTTTTGCAGAAGCGCGCGTCTTTGAAACGGCTGAGGGGTCTATTCATCAATGCCAGTTTTTGAAATTTATATATGTATAAAGTGTTGCATTGTCCAATTTCAGGTAAAAGTAAATGAGACAATATTCGATGACAAAGCCATGGTACTTAAAGGACAGTGGATCAGTTTTGCCGAAATATCCTGTCCTATAGTAGATGTCAGATCCAAGCGGTCGGTACAGTTTCCTGATGATCTTGACACACTTGCCATAGGATATAAGGTTGCCGTTGGTAATACCAGAGAGATATTTGGACGTGACATCAGCTTGTTAATAGTCGACTCCTTGTGTGTAGATTGTATTAAAGCAGGATTCAACATAACGTGTGCGTTGAAGGTGTGTAATTGTACGAATGCCACACGTCGTTTAAACTTTATATCATTTTAAAACAGTCAATATTTTATAATGCCGTCATTATTAAGACGTCAGTAACGATTTGGAGCAAATGGAATATGATTTAGATCCTAACATAACACTGCATCCTACTATTTCTGATTCGGTCCGTTTAACGAAATTATTAATTTCTTCTCTGTGACCGCGTTATACGAGTGATATTCATGCATCCATGTGAGCGTTATGTACGCATCCATCCATCCATCCACCCACCCACCCACCCACGCACCCACCCATCCATCCATCCATCCATCCATACAGACTTCTTTTCAGTGGGACACATATGAACATTAATAATAATAATAATATTTTACGGATGATTTTAAGCTAGAATCCCATTTAAACTCTAAACTTACTAATCAGCTGACATATACTGATACAGATTAATATACTACTAGTATTCAACAAGTTCCTCATATTAGTGTGTTGTCCAAGAACGTTTTTTGTTAGGTAACCAAATGTCAAATCGTTTTTTTAAATGTACTTACAACGAACTTATGCATATTGTCTCCGTCTGATCATCCTAAATATTAAACACCAGTTTGTGTTCATATTGTGGTATGCTGTTTATACTCTGGAAAACTACACTTACAAAGATATCGTCTGCGGCTCAGAAAACATTGATAAGGAGATCCGAATAAAACATTAGTTGCAACGAACTCGGGGCTGGATGCAGGATTTAGTAAAGTTTGGATGATTTCCTTCTGAAGCACGTCTGCCACAACGGCGGATGTTTGCGCCGGTACGTTGTAATGAAGTAGATAGATGTATCCGGTACCGGGTCTCTTACTGGTAGAATTTTAGAGCTTTGTGCAGCAACACTAGCAGGGACGGAAACATGTTGCTGGATGAATGGGCATTTTGTACTGCAAAAGTCTTCTTGAAAAACTCTCTTGACAGTCCAAATACTTGCAGCTATTTGTGATGTCAGCTCGTTTACTCAGATCCAAAGTTTGCTATATTCTGTTCGGTACGATTCAGATCAGTAAATCCATTTATCATCACCTGTGACAATTTGATCAATAAATCGGAAATGATATCAACTTGAATAATCCGATTTAAACATGAAGTGTCACTCTTTATCTGGCGAGTACCTGTTTTGCGATTTCAATCGGAGACTGTGCTTGATTATCTGTCACCAAGTGTGGTATCCAGACATAGCAATAACATTTCTGAGCTTCAAATGATTCTGCAACATATGAAAAAGCAACTGACGAATCAGTGTCCCTGATAATAGCAATATCTATCACTGTGCATAGATCATCTTCATCAGCTGCCTCTTCTGGTCTTCTACTGCTCGTTCACCAATCGTCTTTCATGGATTCACACCCATGTTTGCCACGACGAAACCACCTCATAATGATAGGATATGACAAGGAATGTTATCCGTAAACAAGACCCAAGTCGGCCTTCATATCTGTTAGAGAGTAGCCTAAGATCGCCTGGATTTTACAGTGTGATTTGTGCACAATATCAAACTTTTTCTCTTCCGACATGTGTACGTAACTGCCATTTTTTAGGTTTTGCAAATATTTTAATACGTACTGTACGTGTAGATAAGGATAGTTTTTTAAATAACGCTTTATCTATCTATTGGCATTAAATGTATTGACAATTACCAATAAACACTAAACCACTATTAAAATACCCCTCTTAATGATGCATCATTCCTTCAAAATATCGAACTAAGTGACACAAAATCTACTAAGCGTGAAGAGATACATTTCCTTGTTTCAAATTTCAGGACGGATTTGACCTTATTAATAGACGATGTAGCAAGAAGATATCTCCAGTGCAACAAGTCTCGTCAGGTTATTATCTAAAATGTTCTTTAAAACTCTCCTAATTTGTGTCTGATGTCAGCTGATTCTCGAACACTTTCTTCTTGTTTATCTAAATAATAGTCTAACGTGTGAAATTAATTATCGTCGTTACTTAAATCTCATATATTTGCCACTTACAAAATCCTACAGTAACTATAACGATAATTGCAATAACTATCTTCGATTTTTGCTTGTACAAAACATAAAAATACTATTATTCCGAACCTTTACACAATACACTATGGGTGTAATGCGAATGTCAATTAAACATTGCACGTAATGCATAAAATACATCATGGTAGCTGGAAAGAAAACATTTTAGCTTCATGATTTAAGCACAGACATAATCTGATATGCAGTTTTTTCCCTTTATTCCTTTCAGAATCGACAGTCTTGATAATTTCCTCAGTCGTGGGTTCAGTACTGGTTGTAATTGTGGTGGGCGTCCTTTTGCATTACTGTCTCGTAGTTCGAACTAGAAGGTAAATGTGCATCATACGCTGATTTCGCACACGATTAGTTTCCTGGTAACAAATTACATAGTCTTTAGACCATAAGCTGATTTCGCACACGATTAGTTTCCTGGTAACAAATTACATAGTCTTTAGACTACAATGCATTGATCCTTTTTCCTAGTATTTAATGTCTAATGGAACTTTTATATTTTTGTCTTATATATTAAGGGCGGATTAATGTGTGTTTATTTATGTACGTTTGTATGTGTGCGCGTACATGCGCATGCATACGCTGTATATTAGTATTAGTACTACTATTACTAGTAGGAGTAGCGATACCCCTTATGATAACACTGGACAACAAATTTTTACAAAAGTCATGTTACTGAAATAAAATTAGTCAATTCTTATCAATTTTTATGTGCTGAACACGAATATGACAGTCAAATTGCAAAATTGGCTCTAGTTTTTTTGTAATCTGCAAGAAATTAATGTTTACATAACGAAATGCATTCCAATAGTAAAAGGTCAACTGTAATAGCCTACCTATAAAAAATCAAGTCATTGACTACATCTTAGATTTCTTCGCCTGTCTCTTGTACAGCTGTTCGGGAGCATCTCTGAGGAGTGTCCAGCAGTAGTCAGCCAGCATTGTAGTGGACCATTTTCCCTGGTATCTTTGTTCCATTGTTGCGATATCTTGATGAAAACGTTCGCCGTGTTCATCACTAACAATACCACAGTTGCTAGGAAAGAAATCCAAATGGGAATGAAGGAAGTGAATCTTTAGAGACATATTGCAGCCAAGTTTCTTATACTTCATCAACATGTCTTCTACTAGTTCCTTATAGTTTTCTGCCCTAACATTTCCGAGGAAGTTTGTAGAAACTAGGCGAAAAGCATTCCATGCTTGTTTCGCGTCACCTTCCAGCAAGTTGTTGAACCGGTCATCTTTGAAAAACTCTCGAATCTGAGGACCCACAAAAACTCCCTCTTTAATCTTTGCTTCGCTGAGTCGAGGGAATTTTTCATGCAGGTATCGGAATGCTGGCAAAGTCCGGTCAATGGCTTTCACGAAGTTCTTCATCAAACCTAGTTTGATGTGAAGGGGTGGTAGCAAGATTTTCTGAGCCTCAACCAGAGCTGGGTGTTGGATATTCTTCTCTCCAATGGCTACATTCTGCCTGTGAGTCCATTCCTTTCTCATGTAGTGCATTTCCCTTGCTCGGCTATCCCACTCGCATAAGAAACACATGTATTTTGTATATCCTTGCTGCAGTCCCATTAAAAGGGCAACTACCTTCAAATCACCACAGAGGTGCCAGCTGTACTTGTTATACTCAATGGAATTCAGTAGCTGCCTTAAGTTATCGTATGTCTCTTTCATGTGGACAGCATACGCTACTGGAATAGATGGAAGAATGTTTCCATTGTGCAAAAGCACAGCCTTGAGACTCAGTTTCGAAGAGTCCACAAATAGTCTCCATTCTTGTGGGTCATGAGTGATTTTTAAAGCATTCATGAGGCCCTCAATATCGGAACAGAATATCAGATTACTTTCCTTTCTGAAGAAAGGCTCCAATTGCTGGTGGCGCTTTCGATATGCAGTAATTGTGACATCTTCTTCTAGAAGATTCCATTGTTGGAGTCTTGATCCTAGCAATTCTGCCTTGTTCTTTGATAAGTCCAAATCACGAATCAGGTCATTTAGTTCTTCCTGTGTTATTCTGTGTGGGGTTGATGATGCACCACAGTGAAAATCTGGATCACTGCATGCTGATGGACCAGGAGAAGAACAGGTCGACTCACCTTTGTCTTCGTCAGATGAATCAAGAGAATATTCTGCTGGAGGTTCTGGAATAGGAAGTCCCTCACCATGTGGAACTGGTCTCAATGCAGACGGAATGTTTGGGTAGACTATTCTCGACTTCTTTCGCTTCGTTATTCCGCCGGAAAGAGGAGGAACCAAGCAGAAGTAACAGTCATTTAGGTGGTTGCTTGGCTCTCTCCACACCATTGGGACTGCAAACGGCATTGATGACCTTTTGCAATTCAACCACTGTGAAAGCTGTGTTGTACATGTAGCACAGCATATATGCGGAGCCCAAGGCTTGTCTTGGTCACCAACCTTGCATCCGAAGTAAAGATGATATGCCTTCTTCACTTGAGAATTGATACTTTTCTTCTGGTTGGCAAATGTCACTTCCCCACAAATATAGCAAAAATTGTCCGCGGTATTAACACACTTTCGAGGCATTACTGTTCTTTATTGTACGTAAATGGATAAAATAATAAGTTTTATGTAACAGTAGCTTGAACTGTCTCGCACAACGTCTAAAATATTTTAAATGCTGAACCTATCTGATTGGGCTTTATATAGTACACTGCTTACGTCAGCTTCAGCAGCCGCCTGGCATTAGTATAATAGGCCTACACATGTATAGTACACTGCTGACGTCAACTTACTTCAGCAGCCGCATGGCATTAGTATTGCATTGCATCAGAAAATGATGCAATCAACTGTGGATGATGTGAGCATGATGGTATTATGCAATGTTACATCATTATTCCGGATGTTGCTGCAGTCCTACTGGAGAAATTTACACAGTGAAACATAGAAAATGAGGTATATGAATATCTTCAAAACGAGAGCCAATACAAATTTTTCACGGTTATATTCGTGTTCGGCACACCAAAATACTACAGATTAGGGCCTTTTCAAGTCAGTAATGATTTCACTGTTGACCAGTGTAATTGACATTCTATATTCCTGTCTGCATCGATTAACGGATATGTGTGAGTAGGCAAATACAATTATCGTAATCCAGTTAAAATTGCATATAAAAAACAAGGAAAATTGATTCTTTAACGACATGTGCTCTTTGTAGTAATGTTAATATAAATCAGCATAATTACAAACAAGTGACACAAAAGTGGAATTTCTTTATGAAGATGTGTCCTGAATATGAAAGTGACTCTTAAGGTAGGAGTTAATTTATTAAAATCAATCGAATTTCAGGGAAACATTCTTTAGTTCCTTAAAAAAATTGTAGAGCTTGTGTTTATTGAGCTTTTGCATAAGTCAAACATTTAATTATATAAAAAATGGCGAGAATTGAGAAAATCGAGAGGAATACTAAACGGCTTCAATTCAGTAATGTTCGATTAGATAACTTTTGTATAAGCGACCCTCAAACCTTTCAACCAATACCCAAATTAACCTTTACCTGTTTTTGTCCTCTTGAACAATTTCTCATAATATTGTTTTTAAAGACTACTTAGATATATGGGTCGCAATATGATATATTCTTGAATATATGTTCATAGAAAATTCAGAGTAAGTTGAAATATGATATCACATGGTTCACTTAGTAATTTTTTTCCCACACACTGGCTATGTATTTCAATTTCTGTATAATACATGGTAATGTATGTGATGCGGGACGAATGTTTAAACTTTCATAAATTTGAAGAAGGTATGATGTTTTTAACAAAGTTTTGGTTTACTCATTCCTTTTTATTACGCTGGATGCTTTGTTCCGCAGGAAATCGTTCGCATGGAGTTTTTTTTTAAAAAAAATACTGATGATTGAGCATCATCTGCAAGAATAGCTAGTTTCTTCCTTTTCCAAGTTGAAACTGCACATTGAACAATTTTTCTCAGTAGCATAGTTAATGTTGAGAACATGTGCTTTAACGAATATGCTCTAAAACCTAACCGTTTCAACACGTTCGACTCTGAACGACGTAATATTTAGTGGAAATCATGTATGAATCACCCTTTGAACCGTGTGTTTATTCTACTCAAAGATGTTTTACGTTTCCCCGAAAACTTATTTTGGTTTATCTCTTTTATGGAAATCAAGAGATTAACATTTTTTGTAACACTATTATTCTATTTCTATGTTGTAACCTCTTCCATAACAAGGGAACATACAAAAAAAAACATTAGCAATGAATTTCAATATTACTATTTCCAAAGGAATCGTGATACTTGTAACAAATCGAAATGTAATATAGTATAATCCGATCCCAATATTTAATATTTTCGTGCATAAAAATCAGATATTTGGAACAAACCGTTTTTGCTTAGACTTTCGTCAAGTAAATAAAATAACCAAAACCTTTGTCGGATATCGAGACCTTGTTTTCAGAACTGGCAGGTCACCTATATATTACAAAATTAGATTTGACCAACGGGTGCTAGAGTGTGGCTATCGCTGATGATACGCATGCGTTAAAGAAATCGGTGTAAACTAAAGTTCTCTATCAGTGTAATGTCTTACGTTCGTCTAATGTGCAAATTGCGAAAAGGCATGGAAAACGTTGATAGTTTCGACAAATATATTTGTGTGTACCACTACATGTGATGACGATAGTACCGTATTAGCCATTTTGTTCTACAAGTGTAGTCTAGCTTGGGAAGCTGATGCCATCTAATACGTGGTTCGGGATAATTAAAATAGCCATGGCAAGACTTAAGCGACGAGAGACGTTCTGGACCTGAATAAGGAAACAGATTCGATAGTTTCTTGGGTTAGCAGGGTTTTACAGGAAATTCCTACCAAATTTTGCTAACGGGATTGACAAGAAAAGGTCAACCTAATAAAGGTTATCGGGGCTCATGCCAGGGAAGAACTGTTAACGCTCGTAATGGAACATTTATTACTGCACCAATCCATCACCTGGTTGCCAGAGTTGAATAAATCACATGGTTATGAGCAGATTTGATACAGGAGAAAGACGGGGTAAAGTTACAGTAGCTTATGCAAGTATGAAATAACTGTCTCTGGAGCATTACATACTAAGTGTCAGAAAGGGAATCTTTGTCAGTAATGTGGTGAATAGGAACATTTTACATAACATTTCGGAAGGTAAATTTCCTTGAAACGGACCACCGACCACTCATGCATTTAAACAAAGCAAAAGTCGAAAAAGAAAGGTTGATGCGTTGGGCTTTGACTTTTCAGCGGTATCGCTTCCAGTTCGAAGGAAACAGAGTGTCGGAAATATAGGGGCTGATATCTTGAAATGAGTGTGATTTGCAGATATTTTTGACGTCATGTCCTGATTCTGTTTGCAATTTAGGTTCACATTCTATGATTGTCAAAAATGTTTCCACTTTTTCAAGTGGGAGGTATTGTCTCCAAATTGTGAGTACTAAAATAGCATTGTATAATGATTGAATGGTAATATATTTGGGTTTCTTTGCCGAGTACAGCGTTGTTCGGGGTGCATAATGTCAGCTTTAGTTGTTTTAAAATGCCGAGTTCGGGTCTTCCTCACGTAGAATCTGCTGGTGACTGAGAGAAACAAGATTACCTCAAGTTCTTTTGCTGTGGATTTGTCTACAGCTAGGGTATATAAGAGGTCTAAATTTTATCAGTATAATCTCAATGCAGATGAGTTTGGTCCGGAAGTTGTCTACTTCACGTACGCAATCGTCATATGTGTTATTGAATTCTAAGTTTTGTATAACTCTCGTGTTGTGATTGACATTGGTTCGTTGGACTCGTCTGGTTTTGTCAGTGTGAGGCGCCAAAGGTTTTGGACCAGTGGGTTTGAGGGAAAGGGAGTTTTTTTTCAGGGATCCTTCAGTAGGAACGGTTTTTGTGAGGCTGTTCATTCACCACTGGAAGCAAATGCTGAATCAGAAATCTCTTATGTTTTCAACTGGATGCAATGCGATGAATAACATCATACTTTTCTCTTTTAAATCAAATCAAATGTAATATCTCATTTTGTTTTCAAAGTTTATTAAATATCATTACTTGTGTAAAAATTGTATTCAATGCCGCTCTTTGTAAAAATCAGTTATACGCCCATTATACTTGGCGATGAACCGTATATGATTCTACTTGCTTATCAATTTGATACAGTGATCACATCATGCCGATAAATTCACGTCTCAACCATATTTATTTGTAATTCCATATATTAATCAGATCTCGTGAAAATTCTATACTCTGTTCTTATCCTCTCATATAAGGGGACATTAGACTTTATTTAGTTTAAAGTCCATGCCTTGATCGGTTCAGTTTAAGAACAATTTATTTTTTATATCCATTGTTGAGCTTTATGCAGATCATTTTATAACATCCACCTCTGAACGTGATATCCATCAGTAATGTCAGATTCAATCACTATGCACACGCAATGTGAAAAATATCTCATTCTTGTAATTGTATTAAGTGTTCTCGATAGATCCTTTCCTACTAGACTTCAGTCCTGTTACAAACGCACATGTAATTGTATTAAGTGTTCTCGCTAGACCCCTTCCTACCAGACTTCAGTCCTGTTACACACATATGTACTCTTAACTGAAGATTTGATTCTCAAGCTGTCTGTTTGTGGTAGTAATTCGAATGTTTCTAAATTTTGACTCCCACTATAATATTGCATTCACGGAGATGAGACAAACTTATTGCTGTGTGGTTATCCTTTGTCTTTATTTAGATTTGTGTATGTGACGTCACTACCTGCAGGAATACAGAAAACATCAAAAGAAACAAAGAATACCGAACTGAAAAGAATGATAAAAGAATGAGTCACATTGTTTACAAAGCTATACTGGATGGTTATATAATTTTCGATTTTCCATTTTACATTAGCACAACTGCGTTATTCAAAATCACTCTTTGGTAAACATATAAGTCGTATCAAAAATACGTTATACAACAGCCGAATAGTTAGTATGATTCATGACAAATGCCTATTTGAAACTTATACTCCAGAGAAAAGGTAAATGCGTCTGCAATTTGACAACGACCATCTCCTGTACCATTCCCTGTAGACAAATCTAAGCGTGTATCACGTTTATTGAAAGCTCAAGAGTATTTCTGTTATTTCTTGTTTGTGACATTCAACTGATGACAGTCCACTATAAAACATTCTATCTGTAATTTCAGAGCTAAGTACGAAAAGGAGAATAGAGAAAGATCTTACATAGAACTGCAAGAAATAGAGAAAAGAAAGGACTACTATGGAACTATAGAAGAAGTTTACGATGAAATTAAAGATTCTCCTGACGATTATTCAACCATTCGGGACATTGTCCCCACCGAAGACAGCGTTGGGAGTTATATAAAACTTACTAACTTTCAAAAGAATGAGGCCGAAGGATATTCCTATCTAAACAAACTCGCAACTTATGAATATGAGTCAATCGGCAGAAAACATGACACGAATGAAAAAGGAGCTCCCGCTGTAGAGACAAAACTTCGTTACCAAAAGCGCCCCCTACCAGCTGAAATTCACGAAGATGTACATCTTTAAATAATCTTTGATTTCCTGACTTGAGTTGCCTTCTCTAAATTGTATAGTTTTTACTGATTAACAAACAATATGGGGTACTATTTTATGATTAAATATACAGAATTCAGATACGTGTTCCTAAATATTATATAACTCTTATTTTACACTTGATCTGAATATTTTGCTGCTATCAAATGTTAGGAATGTTTTCAAAGAAAATTGTACATTGAAAATCAGTCATTAAATGGTATAATTTTGTAAGTACTGGATAACTGCGAAAGGTCAACCTCTTGTTGAAATTGAAACCTTTAGAATTGCATCCTTATTTGTTTTCTCGTTTACAGAATGCAAGCAAGATTTGGACAGATAATACGTTTCTTACATATCGAGACGAATATATACATTGTAACCTGGTCTTTACAATATTCTAATACCTTTGAAACGTTTTAGTCTACAACGTAAATTCAACGAAATTAGTTTGTTACTTTACCTTAAATTAAGTAGACTAACTAATTAAACGTCATGCATCGAACTCAATGGACTGTCTTAAACCAGCAGAATTGTTCTATTCTAAGCAAGAATAAATCACCCAAGTATCAATTTATTACAATTTGCAATAATTTATTTGGATCATAAGATATGTTATTCCTACATGTTTTCGTTATTTGCATATGAATTGGATCTTATGCATATCCTCTTCATATTATATTCTATTCATTTATATTATATTATATTATATTATATTATATTATGTTGTATTGTATCGTATCGTATAGTATCATATCATATCATATCATATTATATTATATTATATTATATTATATTATATTATATTATATTATATTATATTATATTATATTTTAAATTAACAGGTAGTCAAATGTATGGTATTTAACATAGCAAAGGGTAGTCAAACATATATAAAAAATCAACGTAAAGTCAAACGTTTTACATTAATAAATCATTAGCTAGTCATCCTTATTATATTAATATACAACAAATGGTGTTCAAACATATTATAGCAATAAACCAACAAGAAGTGATACTTATTATATCAATAAATCAAAAGGAAGTCAAACATATATCAGTATTATCAACAAATCTAGAGGCGGTCAAAATTATTATATAACAAAATCAATATGAAGTGATAATACTATTTCAATAAATCAACAGGTAGTCAAAATAGTCAAAATATTATATCATTTGTCTATGGAATAAGTAACCAACTGAATGAGTTAAAGCAGATGCTTCGTGGACTGCCACATACGAGCTGCTTTGCCACATTTCGCGTTAACTTGTTTGATACAGTGTTTCGGATTTAGGCTAGCTATAGACGCCAGACAGGGTCTTTCAAATAACATGCAAGTTTCAAGGCATAAACTGTCTTCTTTAGCTGGTAATAATAATGGCAAACACTATACTTACAGTTTTACATGCTGCATTTCCTTAAAATATACTTTCTTAGTTCGGCAAATCTGAATTACATGAGCTATGTCATGTGTTCTCAAGCTTGATTGTACTGCAATTTCGACTATATTCCAATTGCAATTACATCCACATTACTGCACTCAAAGTGAAATGAACATTATATTCCATAGCGTCTTTTTGATAATTGAAATTGAAAGACTTCATGTTTTTTCAACATTATGATTTTAAATATTCAATGACAGAACAGAAACACACATGCAGATGTGAACACGCTTTTGAAATCCGATGTACTTCATATAGAATTGGCACAGATAAATCCAGTCTATAATCATAAAATTTCGTAGAATCGACAAAAAAAATAATCTATTCATTCCGGATCAAATGGAAAAGTTGTTGCAATGCTCATTCATTCACATTATGACTCCAAATTTTAATTTTAAGTGGACCAAAACGCCATTTTCTTTTGAAAATTATGTCTGGCGCGTGACTAAGTTCAAATTTTATCTGGGCGGACTTATGGGCGCTTTAATAATGTTGTTGTTGTATAATGATAAATCTGCCATTGTGTATTTAGTTTGGAATACGGAATTCATTTGATTACATTGTTTCGTGTAGTGTATTTTTGTTTATATAATGAAGGCTTATGTAGAATAAGAAAATAAACATATAATAAAAAAGTTACTGCATTTGTATGGGAAAATATGAACTCGCCTTGTCTGATGGATATGCTGCACTCCCAAGGTCGTGCAGTATATCATCCGAAACACTCGTTCATATTTTCCCCATAGTGTTCGTTGGAACCAAGAGTGCGTGGAGTGTTTGATTGGAATAAGTATTGTAATTGTTATATGCAAGCATTAATTTATAGTCTATAAATCACAAACAATCACCACAAAACTCAACAAAACTATTTTGCATGAAGGTTCCAAACTCTTTGACTTGTTTCGCAGAGAGTGGATACACAACTTTTGAATTACAATTATTTCAATTGGGATTTAGCACTAATTGACACTTTGCAACACAAATATATTTTACAATCCACATTGGAGATGAATGTAGTAGTTGTACAAGGTCTCGAATGCCGGATAGAAAAGGAAATACAAATACAAAAGGTGAAAAGTGTGTGTAAATACAGGGGCTTATTACACTGTAAAACATGAAACTTACCGAGAGGGAAGAAAAAGAAAAGACATATAGGTATAGAGCAACAAAAATTAGAGGCACACAAAAAACAATTCCACATTGTTTTAATGAAAGACTGTATATATCCATGGGAATATGTCGAGGACCAATCTATACCTTTATAACGTCGATGGTAAAACAATTTTTCACATGATCTGATAAACACGGAATTCAAAAACATCTTGAAACGGTACTGGTACACGTTTTGTATTGATGATGACAAAGTGCATGGGTGAAGATAAATACTGGTGACAGTTTGCCAAGGAATCTATTAGGTGGACTGATTGATGGGACCTGACCAGCAAAAAGACGAAGACCAGTTTTCAATTTGACACAATTATTACAACATATATATATATATATATATATATATATATATATATATATATATATATATATATATATATATATATATATATATGCAAGCGTACTCTGGCTTAGCTACACAATCAAATTTTTATTTAATACACAATTATAGCTATAACTATACCCTGAATACTAAATGAAGTATGACTAAGTTTCTCATCTATTATTGCTGGATATATATATATATATATATATATATAGATATAGATATATATATATATATATATATATATATATATATATATATATATATATATATATATATATATATATATATATATATGGAGTGGCTACAACAATACACATTATCTTATTCTCATATAAAACATATTGTTATAATGGTATAACCCTCGTTTAACAAACATGTGTATTTTTGGAGTATTAAAACAATTGTAGCCTTTTGCCATAAATCATCACTTTCTGCGGTAAAAAAAAATATATATATTTTGTGGTTATAATCCACGCGAAAAAATGTCAATATATGTTCCAAGGAGCTTGTCTCAAGTTTTCCATGATCACCTCATAATCATATAAAAGTGTTATTTCAGAGAGACGGAAGAAACTAAATTACCGATATACGTTTAGGTAAAGTCGAGATTTGACGACAAGGTGGTCGATTGTATTAAGGACTTCTGTAGTTTAAATCATAGTACAAAGAAAGCAGGAGGTTTAAACTTAAAAATTCCGTATTTCCATAACAACACTTAAATATAAACTATAGTTTGGAGAACCTGACCTCCAGTCATGAATCGTCGCAATTTGGTGATCATTCAAATCATTTTTATTCATATATTTAAATTCCTTTTTTATTTGTTGATTTGTTTATTTATTTATTTATAATGATAAGTTTAGATTACGAAGTTGACGGTCGTTAATTTTAATATCAGAAATGACAAGAAAATCACAAGAGACATGTTAAATACATTTGAGAGCTCTCAGTAGTTAAGTGGGCCACTATATGTACAATGGAAATTAGCATTACGGAGACCCCTGGGCGAATATACGTACAATGGAAATTTAACATGGCGAAAAATCGTGGGTTAATATACGTACAAGGGGAATTAACATGGGAAAAAAAATTGTGGGCCGATATACGTACAAGGGGAATTTAACATGGGGAATAGAGTTTGGGGGTTGTTTAGGGACAAAGGGGAATTGAATATGGGATTTTTTTTTTTTTTAAAAATTTTTTTTTAAAAAGGGGTAGGCAATGGAAAGGTTATCTCTTTTCGAGAAATATGGCTGACCCTGAAAAGGGCCTTTGGGTTTATGTTAATGTATTCATTAACATAAAGGGTACCGCATTGGTCTTCTTCTTGTCCTTAGGCTACGTCTCACTGTTGGTCCGTAAATCAGCACTCTTTTCAGGCATCCTTGTCTTTCAACATAGATCCTACGTATCCACAGGCTGGTGTTTGTCCTGTGGACAACGGTCCACTTGGATCGGACATACATGAGCATGTCCGTCCGGAACATCATGGAAGACACAAGCGTAGAAGATTGCACATCGGTCCACATCTTGAAGCGACGAGAACAAGTGAATCAATGCAGTGAACTGCGCTTATTTATAGGTACAGGAAGGATTGAAACGAATTGAGTTCATTCACCAATCCGAACACGCGTTACAAAATTCAGTCGGCCCGCATCCAATCCGAAGAGAGTAGTCTGTGACGTCAGTTGGTCTATATAGATTCGCTAGCGCTTGTGTGCAGTCAATCTATGCGACAGTGATTCAACATGACGGAAACTCAGAAAACGATCCATTGGGGTGCACCAGCAGGGGAGACTGCCCAAGGGAACCCGGACTTACTTTCAGAAGAGGTACATTGGGATTTTGTGGATTTTCTTACCTCGCAAGAATTTGTTCCGGAACCTTCGTTACCTTCTTCATTACCGCAAGTGGAGAATTTTAGACAGAGACAGAAAGAAGAATTGGAGAAATTTATGCAACGACAAAAGGAAGCGGAACAAGCTTTTCTCCTACAGCAACAGCAACAGCAACAAGAAGAGGTAAGAAAAAAACAACAGCAACAACAGCAAGAAGAAGTAGCAGCAAAGAAACAAGAGGGTGAAAATCAAACGGCTACGGTACTGTTGGACATTTTAGCGGAGTTAAGAAGTCTGAAACAAATGTATCAGACGTCTTTATCACGACCGAAGAGAATACGACCTTCCCGAGCTAAACACGCCAACCCTGTGACTAAGCCTGTCGTACCACCCTTAGTGATTTCAACCCAATCATCAGAAGTAGGCCTTGGCCGTGGCAAAGGCTTAAGGCAGTTAAAGTTGATTGGTTAAACTCACCCCTACACCAAAATAAAAAAAGGCCCTTTTCAGGGCCACCCACATTTCTCGAAAAGAAATACAATTTCAATTTGCCAATAACTCAAAAATAAACCCCACCCATTTTACCCTTATAGTACGTGTCTGTGTATGAGTGCGTGAGTGTAGCTTCTTATTTTAAAATCGAAACTCAAAGACACTTACCTTATATCATTCATGTATTCTTTTATCCACTTTTTTACAATCCAATTCACAATTCACCACAGAACACTTTAATTAAAAGTTCATTGACTTCTTCTTTCTCCTTGTTTAGTCTCTCTGTTTTTTGAATTTCTTCACCGTTTTTTCCTCATTTTCTTCCCTTCTTCTTTTCTTCTCCTGTTTCTTTGCTTCTTTTAAATAGAATTGTCTTCTTTCTTCCTCTTCTTCCTCTGAAGAATCCCTCTCTTCTTCCGAAGAATCCCTCTCTTCTTCTGAAGAATCCTTCTTTTCTTCTGACTCCTCTTGTTTCTTTTTTGGGCAATCTGGATACCAATGTCCTTTTTCTTTACAATAATAACAGGTATCTTGACTTTTGTCTCTTTTAGTCCCTGTTTTTGTTCTTTTTTGACGGTCTGGACACTCTGAAGACCAATGCCCTTTCTTCTGACAGATATAGCAAGTATCTTGACTTTTATCTCGAAAGGAAGGAGAGTAGTCCGTCGGCTGGTCTGAAGAGAATTTTCTAATGACCCCTCGCAAAGCTCTGACGAAACGTTCCATCTGGGTAGTCTCTTCCATCGTTGTGCTCGGCTTGAGAGTGAAATGAATAGTGAAAGGACAAGACACACACCCTTTTTATATGCGCTGGTTTGCCAAGACTATAAATTAGTCTATGGTGTTTAAACTTGAGTCATTTGACGTTTTGCACTCAAGATGAAACGATCCCATTCATTCGAGAAGAAAGAAGAAGAAGAAAGTAAGAGGCAGAAAGGTGATCTATCGCCTCGTACCAGGGCTGAAATCTTGGCACAAATTCATGCCAGTGATTTTGAAGAGGACATGAGTGAACCAGAATTTGAAACCTCTAAACCAAGTTCGTCACCCTTAGTCAACCCTGAAAAATACTATTCCATTCGAGAGACGGAAAAGCGCTCCTCTAGAAAATTTAGAACCACGGCTTACACCTACACGGTGAAGTTTAAAGATTTCAAGGCCGACGTACCCTTGGAGAAAGCAGAAGGGTTCATCACCGAGATGTGGGATTCTTTGCTCACCGCACTCAAGCGACAATGTCAAGCCAAAGAAGACGATCGCTTGACACTATCCATAGATCACGACGGTTTGAAATCCCCTGTTTGGATCGAGTTTAGCAGACCTGCAGAACTAACCCCTTCCAAAATCATGGACAAGATTCAACACGTACAACAATCTAATGACCAGTTTGACATCACCGATGGTAAAGCCACACTGAAAATGGTCCACGTCTCTCTTCCTCAAGGGACAGGACGCAAAAAGATGTTATTGGTGAACGAGCTTCGCAGCATTAAGCGTAGTCTTGTCCAAATTCACAATCCTCATGACCAGATGTGTTTAGCCCGTGCCATCGTGGTGGGACGAACCTATGCCAACAAGAACGACACGACAGAATGGAAAAGAACATGGAACACTATTCAACGATCCGATCGAGCCAAACAACGAAACGAAGCAGAACTCCTGTTGCAACAAGCTGGCCTGTCCAAAGACACACCCTGTGGCATTCCTGAGATGCAAAAATTGCAAGATGCCCTAGCTCCACGCTACACCTTGAAAGTGCACCCTCAAGAAATGCGCGGGTCTCTGTTGTTTCGAGGCCAAGACTTTAAGGACGGAAAATACATTCATGTTTATCATCACGATGACCATTTCGATACCATTACCAGTATCACCGGATTCCTGGGATACAGATATTACTGTGAGAAATGTGACTATGGTTATAATAATCGAGAGCAACACAAGCATTGTGGATGGAAATGCCCAGGATGTTTGGCCTCTCCACCCTGTCTGAGCGAAGAACCAGTGCCTTGTTCGACTTGTCTGCGCACGTTTGTCAGACCTACCTGTTACCAACAACATTTGAAAACACAAGGTTCACAGAAGAAATGTGCTTGTCAACTCCTCAGATTGTGCCCTACGTGTAGACAAGGCATACGTACCAACAATGCCAAGGCACACGTATGTTCAGGAAAGAAAAAATGTCGCATTTGTCACCACATCGTGGACTTGGAACACCAATGCTACGTGCAAAAATACCAACCCCCACCAGAGAAAGAGGACGGTCACAAGAAGAAAGGCAATTTCATCTTTTTCGATTTCGAATGCATGCAAGAGACCGGCATTCACATTCCTAATTTCTGCGTGGCTCATCGAGCGTGCGAGAAGTGCATTCAAGAACCTATCTTCAGTCATTGCCCTCACTGCAGCAAGATTCCTGGAGGACGTGAAAAAATCTTTCGGGGACCGAACACGTTCGCCGATTTTGCCCGATGGGTCTTAGACCCCATCGACAAGACGTGGAGCCAAGAGGACATCGAACGTTACGGAGATTGTCATCGTCATGCCACGGTGATGGCTCACAATTTCTCCGGATACGATGGACAGTTTCTTCTCAGATACTATACGGAACATGGCACCGAACGTCCTAAAGTGATTTTGAACGGAGCCAAAATCATTTTCATGCAAGTGGGACAAGTGCAGTTTAAAGATTCGATGAGTTACTTGGCCATGCCTTTGAGTCGAATGCCTAAAACGTTTGGAATGACAGAAATGGCTAAAGGGTACTTTCCACACTTTTTCAATACGGAAGCCAATCAACATGCCGTTCTACCCCATTTGCCTGAGGCTCACTATTACGATCCCGACAACATGCGTACCGAACAACGAGAAGCTTTCTACGCTTGGTACCAGGCTCATGCCTCTGACCCCTTCGACTTTCAGGAAGAAATGTTAAAGTATTGTCGTTCCGACATGGACATTTTACGGCGTTGCTGTGGAAAATTTCGAGAACTGTTCATGGAACACGGAGGGGTCGATCCTTTGAAAGAAGCTTGCACCATTGCCAAAGCGTGTTCCTTAGTGTACCGACAACGATTCATGCCTGAAAACACCGTGGCTGTCATCAGTCCTCAAACGACCCACTATGTCAAGCGTCAATACTCGGTCAAAGCCCTACGTTGGTTACATTACTTGTGCGACAAGGAAGACAAATGGATTCAGCATGCCCGCAACGGTGGAGGCGAAAAGACCATCGGAACGTATTCGGTCGATGGCTGGGACTTAGAAAACCCCAAGATCGTGTACGAGTTTAACGGTTGCTTATTTCACGGATGTCCCGTCTGCTACCCTGACCGTGACACTAAAAATCAGTTTTTGCAACGAACCATGGAAGACTTGTACCAGGACACTTGTCAGCGACGCCTAAAGTTAGAACAGCAAGGATACCAAGTGGTGGAAATGTGGGAACACGAGTACGATCACCGTTTGAAAACCGATCCCGAGTTTAAACGCCTCGTGGAAAGTTACCAGTTCATGGACCCGCTGAACCCGAGGGATAGTTTGTACGGAGGAAGGACCAATGCCACCTGTTTGCTGTACCAAGCCGACGAAGAGAAAGGAGAAGAAATCAAATACTTGGACGTGTGTTCGCTGTATCCCTACGTGTGCAAATATTGTCGCTTTCCTGTAAGGCACCCGCAATTGTTGACGGAACACATCGACCTGAAAAACATTCGACAATACGAAGGCTTGATCAAGTGTAAAGTTTTGCCTCCCACGAACCTATACCATCCCGTCTTACCTCACCATTGTCAAGGCAAACTGATGTTTCCCTTGTGCCGTACTTGTGCCGAAACGTTCAACCAGGACCAACCTTGCCATCACAGCCAGGAAGAACGGGCCTTGACGGGAACCTGGGTCAGCGTGGAATTGTTCAAAGCTCTGGACATGGGATACCAACTGTTAGAAGTGTACGAAATTTGCCACTTTCCCAAGACACAACAGTACCACAAGGGTGACCCTACTCAGAAAGGCATTTTCGCCGACTACGTGGATGCCTTTTTGAAACTGAAACAAGAAGCTAGCGGCTATCCTTCCTGGTGTCACACTCCCGAAGACCAAATACAATTCAAAGAGAAATACTATGCACAAGAAGGCATCTCTTTAGACCACATCGAAAAAAACGAAGGCAGGCGATCGTTTGCCAAAGTGATGTTAAATTGCTTGTGGGGTAAAATGGCACAACGACCGTGTTTACCCAAGACGGAATATTTGACAGAACCTTCCCGCTACTTCCAGATGATTCACGACAAAACCAAATACATGAAACACGTGGACGTCGTTCGAGAGGATTTGATCTTGGTCAATTACGAAGAAGATCTGGACTTTGTACAAGACGACCCTTTTGGAAATGTCATCATTGCGGCTTACGTGACAGCTCATGCTCGCTTAAAATTGTACGAAGCTTTAGAACTGTTAGAAGAACGCGTCCTGTACTTTGACACGGACAGTTGCATTTACATCCATCACCCGATTCAACAGCACCCTGACATCGAAGGAGACCGTTTAGGAGCTTGGACAGACGAGCATCCCGACGACAAGATTCTAAGTTTCTTCAGTGGTGGTCCCAAACATTACGGCTACGAATACCGGGACAAACAAGGAGAAGTGCACACGACGTGCAAAGTGAAAGGACTGACTCTGAATCATCGTACCAGTCGAGTGGTCAACTTTGGGGTATTGAAAGAAGCCTTGCAATCGGGAGAGGATGGAAACTTTAAAGTGACCACCTATCAACCGAACAAGATTGTACGTTTACCCACTCACCACATCGTCAGTCGACCCTTGGAAAAAGTCTATCAAATTGTATACCAGAAGCGGGTGCGACTTCCCAATCACTTCACCTTACCGTACGGTCACGTCGGTATTGGTCTGTATATAAAAAGGAACCCTAGGCAAGATCGATAGTTCATTGTTCATTGAAGTAACTTACCATGTCGTTGACGAAGAAGAAACCAGATTGGTTAGGAGTCAAATGTTGGACATCACCGAGACCAGGGTTTTGAGGCTTGGACACAAGAGGTGGCCCAGTATGCACGAGAGTTATTCAAGGAAAAAAGTTACTTTTCAACCTGTGTTAGTGACGGTGCCAGAAGAACCCGTCACCCAGGACAGGACTGTCGTGGACAGGCCTGAAAGACCCTTTCGGGAGGACACTTGTGTGACCTTACCCTACTATAGAACTGGTTAGAACTTTACCCAAAACATGTTGTACAGACACGTGTGTTTATTCCACGTTCATGGTTATCATGTGCCTTTTATTCTTGTACTTAAGCCTTTGGCTTTTATGTATTTTTGTCTTTCGTATTCATGTTTGAAAAAAACATTCAATAAACGTGTTCTGAAAAAGTATATAAACTCTTGTCTTGTTTGTTTTTCGTGTCACAAGTGACATTTCTCACACCATGGCTACCTCTGCTGTCTCTGCTCCCTCTTCCTCTATTGTCAAAGTCATCGACGAACACTTAGATCGTGCCAGTTGGGAGGCTTTGTATCTTCGCCATCCCTTTAACATGCTCATTGCTGGACCTAGCGGTTCAGGCAAAACCGAATTCGTCAAACGTTTGATCGAACATAAACATCATTTGATCGATCGACCCCCTCAACGGAGATGTGTGGTGTTACAAAGAGTGGCAATCGGCGTACAGCCTCTTGCGAGAAAGTCAAGGCGATTCCATCGTGTTTGTGGAAGACATTCCTAAAGAAGACGATGGCATCGTCTCTGACTCCCGTCTAACCCATTTGGTCATTTTCGACGACATGTTAGGAGAAGACGAAGAAGAAATTAAACTGTGGTTCACGCGCAAAGGGCATCACCGTAATGCCAGTGTCGTTTACATCACCCAAAATTTGTTTCAACAAAGTAAAGCCCATCGCACCATCAGTCTCAATGCGCATTACGTGGTCTTGTTTAAAAGCCCTCGAGATAAATCGCAAGTGCAAGTCTTAGCCAAACAGTTAGGAACGCCTTGGCTGACTCAGGCGTACGACGATGCCACTCAAACTCCACACGCCTATTTACTCGTCGATTTGAAACCTACGACTCCCGAGGATTTGCGATTTCGTACCCACTTGTTTCACCACTGGTGCCAAGACGGAGGGCCTGTCCTGTACACGTCTCCGTCCTCAACTTCATTTCACTCCACATAAAAAAATCTATAAAAACCTCAGACCCTTTTTCGTCTGTCTCACTCTCAGTGCGAACATGACGTCCCTTCAGTCGCATCTTCCCGTCAAATTGATTCGTGCCTTGTATGGCATCAGTCGAGAAAAAGATCCACAAACACGAGCTCGTGTCTTAGAAGCTAGTCTCAAAGAAGTCTTACGATGGTTCACGGTGACGGCACGTCAAATACTCCAAGGAATCATTCAGATTCCTCATCAAACCAAACGCTTTTTCGATCGAAACAAAGTCGCTATCGTCCAACTGGCCGATCCCCGCATCGACACTCAAACCAAAAAATAAATCATTTTGAAACCTGGAGGGAGCGGTACTCTAGGAGGGGTCATCATTCGCTCACTCTTAAGATGGGATCCTAATGCCCCCAAAGTTATACCCAAGACAAAAGTCCAACGAAGCCCCAAGAAGAAAAAGACCAGGTCCCCAAGGAGAACTTCTCCAGTGGCAGGACCCTCCTCTGACCAGACACCACCACCACCCCGGAAAAAGAAAAGAAGCCCCCAGAAAAAGAAAAGTCCACAGAAAACTAGTCGCAAGAGAGGCACTTCGGCCAGGATACAACCTTACACTCGCAAACCACGACCTGCCACGGCGGTGACTGCGTGTCCGCAGCTTCACGTTTGTCCACTTCTCCGTTAATGACACCCAGAACTGAAGAGTACTTGGAGACGTTGATCACACCAAGAACTTCTCCGTTGATGACCCCCAAAAGAACTTCCCCAGTGGCAGGACCTTCCAATTTAGTGGCAGTGGCTGCTGCTCACAAAGTACCTTCTCCCAAAATCAAAGTTCAAGAAAGATCGGGCATGTTACAAAGTTTACTGGATTTGTCCAAGCAAGAACTGGCTCGATTTAGTCCGTTACGTACCCCTGCACTACGTGTCATGCCTGTCCTCAAACTAATACGACGTGAAGACAATCAGTGGCGACGCGTTCCAGTATAAAAAAGGCCTGTGACCAAGTCGGGTATCAGTGTTTTTTGGTGCTCCTGAAGACTCAAAGATGCCACCCTCCAGAAAACCCCAAGGAAAGAAAAGGAAAGGACTGCCACCACGTTTAGCCAAACATGGGGACATGTTATCTGTCCTGTCCAAAGCTTCTCCACCTCTACGAAAAAAACTCATTCAAACAGCCTCCAAAGAGGTCATCGATACCGTGTGCGAATGTTGTTTGAACGTTTTGAAAGGCACGATCCCTTTGTCCAAACACCAGAAACAATGCTTAGGCAAACATCGTCACGTTCTTCGCCAAATGGTTCAAAAGAAAATTCCCATTCGTCAAAAAAAAGAAGATGTTAGTGCAACGTGGAGGTATTTTACCTCTCTTGTTAGGCCCCATACTGAAAGGAGTCTTGGGAACCATGTTGGGAGGACTGGTGGGAGCAAGATAAAAAGGCCTCGGAAGTTCCAAGATCTCAGAATCGACCGCTGACAACCCCATGGAAGGACGAAAACTAGCTTTAGTGCCTTACAAACGATGGATGGAATACCATCGGTGGCAAGAACAACACACCCCGCATTTACCTCCCAATCCCCATTTGAGCGAGATGTCCCAGTTACAACACGAACTGCAGTCCTTGATGGATCGCCAAGATTTGTCCGAAACAGAAAAATTGCAAAAGTACGGTCAACTCTTGCAACGACTGCAACTCTTTCACCAGAAAGCTTTAGACGAAACAGTTCTACCCACTCTGAAAGATTTTAAGACCTTGATGAAAAGTCCAGCACCATCACCAGTACCAGTACCAGTACCACCACTACCAGTGACCAAGACAGAAAAAGGAGAAGAAGAAGAAGAAGGGTTTCAAACTCCACCAGAAAAAGTACGCAAGTTAACAACACCACCTACCTCCAGAATTGGATGGATTAAAAAGATGATGACCACCCCTTCTTCATCACAAGAGAAAAAGAAAGTGAAGACAGAAGTGAAGACAGAAGTGAAACAAGAACCGATATCCCCCGCTCAGACATCCTCCTCCTCTTCAACACCTATTGCCGGTCGCACACGCAAAGCATTGCAATCCAAGAAAATACCCCAAGAGAAAAAGAGTATCATCCTCCAAGAGTGGGTGCCTTATTAACACACCAACCAACACAAAAAATGGAAAAAGTCTTAGCCAGCATTTACTACGATCCCTCCCATCCTGCAGGTTACGCAGGAGTTCAAAAATTGTATCGTGCTGCCAAAACTCGACTGAAAAGTCTCCGTTTACCTCAAGTGCAACGATGGTTACAAGAACATGCTACCTACACTTTACACAAACCCATTCGACGCAAGTTTGCCAGAAGTCGCACCCGAGTGGAAGGCATCGATCATCAATGGCAAGCCGATTTAGCCGATGTCTCTCATTTGGCCAGCTACAATCGTGGCTACAAATATTTGTTTTGTGTCATCGACGTCTTTTCCAAATTTACCTGGGTCGTGCCCTTGACTTCCAAATCGAGCAGCGAGTTAGTGCGAGCCCTGCAACGAGTGTTGAAACAAAGCGGTCGTCACCCTCTTCGATGGCAAACGAACAAAGGCACCGAATTTCTGAACCAAGCTTTCCAAAAAGAATTAAAGAAACGTGACATTCATTTTTTTACCACCGAGAATCCCGAAACCAAAGCCAGCATCGTGGAACGTTTTCAACGCACTTTGAAAGAACGCATGTGGAAATATTTTACGCATCACCACACTCTGAAGTACATCGACATCTTACCGCACCTGGTGCAAGCGTACAACCAATCTTACCATCGAAGCATCGGACGTGCCCCGCAAGACGTGACTCCCGACAACGAAGTGCTGGTGTTTGAGCGTCTGTTTGGTACGTCCCCGACGAGGGCTGTCCCCAAGAAAAGTGGAATGTTGGCCGTAGGAGATTGGGTGCGCATTGGCAAAACCAAACGCACTTTTGACAAAGGTTACTTACCTAACTGGACGACCGAATTGTTTCGCGTCACTGGACGAGTGCATGGCCGTCATCCTGCCGTCTATAAATTGGAAGACATGAATGGAGAAGTGCTCAAAGGAACGTTTTATTTGCCCGAGTTACAACGTGTCACCAAAAAAGAAGACGACGTGTACGACATCGAAAGCATTCTCGAACGCAGAACCCGTAAAGTGGGCAAACGATGTGTCAAAGAAGTGAAAGTACGTTGGAAAGGATATCCACCCAGTTTTCATTCTTGGATCGACGCTTCGCAAGTCATCGACTATAAAAAAAAGTGATCATCATGCCTTTTCACACAGACGCAGCTACGTCGACCACTCCTCCTTCCCCTAGTTCTTCTGTGCAAGATTTACAAAAACAACCCTTGTGGGTGTGGTGTGGAGAACGTGTGCCTAAAACGCAAATCGTCTTTTTCTGCCAAATCTTCGTGGTGTATTGTGTCATCGGGGCAGCCATTGCCAATTTGAGTTTGCAACAAGGAGACAAACAATTGTGGACCATTTTATTGAGCAGTTGCATCGGTTACCTGCTTCCTAATCCCTCCCTGAAATTCACCTCGAACGGGAACCACAGGAACCTTGTGTCCAGTGCCAGTGCCAGTCACCACTCCAACCACAACCAGAACCCCATTTTGGGCGGAGACACGCCTCTGACGTCCACTAACCCCTAGGACAGCCACAGAACTCTGGAATTATGAGTCACCAAAACCAATTTTACTTAACCTTACCCAGTGACAGTTCCATGGAGGTGTTTCCCAAGAACACGTTGTGCTGTTACACGGCCAAATTACCTCAAGCCATCCCCTTAGATCACGAAGCCCATTGGGAAGTGGCTTTAGTAGAAATGATTCACCCGACCCAAGTCCTCAATGTCCTTCCCAATCAAAATTTTTTTGATGTGGAAGTTCATGACGAACAATTGCAACAGTGGATGGATAGCAATGTCAAATATGACAAGAAAACCCGTACACAAAAGTACACCACCTATCACTTGTTCATTTCCCCAGGCTATTATTTTAGTGGTCAACATTTGGTCAGCACCATAGCCTCCAGGTTTAATGCCGTGTTTCTGAAAGCTTTGGAGCATGTTAACAAAAGTGTCACCATGGAGTACCACAAAACAGCTCGTCGCTTCTTAATGAAATTTGAACGGAGTAAAATCATGTCCATTTTATTTTGTCCTGAATTGTAGGACATGTTGGGCGGAGACATGAACCTGAGAATGAGCATGATGAAGAAAAGCGAATTACCCATCGTTTACGACAACGAGTCTTTTAGCAAGTTATTTCGTGCCCAGGTAGAACTGAACCAAGGACTCAATTTTGATGTTTGTGTACTCCGATGTGGTGGAGTATAACGTGGTGGGACACACCTCCGTACCGTTACTGCGTGTCATTCCTTTCAAAGTGGATTCTGCCACGAACGCTGACGAGGAAGGTGGAAACACTTACCACGTCCACCGCGAATTTGTCCATCCTCACTATTTGCCTGTCAGTAAGTCGTATTTGGACACGGTCAACATTACTATAAAAGGAGATTTGGGACAAAATATTTCATTCACCAAAGGAAAAGTCACGGTGAAACTCCATTTTCGAAAACGGTTTTCTCACGATTCGTAAGTCATGTATCCAGTGTACCGAGGGGTTGCTCGACAGCGAGGACACGGCTTAGGAGATATGTTAAAATCGGCCTTTCGTTCGGTGGCCCCGGTGTTGAAACCGATGGTGACACGCGGATTGCACGCCTTGAAAGATGCGGCACTGACGCAAGGCAAAGAATTTCTCCAAAATGTCATCATCGACAAACAAAACCCTAAAGAAGCCTTCATGAGGGCTGGCAAAAATGTCTTGCTGCAAACGGGCAAAGACATTTTAGGCCAACGAGAAACACCTATAAATGCCCTGCACGCTACCGAGTCAGGCATTCAGCAAGGACAAGGCAGAAAGAGACGACGAAGAAAACACCCTTTCACCAGACTTCAAGCGAGAAAGGCCAAGAAAAGAAGAACCGTTCGAGACTTAGACGTTTTCGATTATTGAGAGAAGAGACAAAAAAATGATGCACCGAGAATCTTGCGCTTGTTCCAAGACGGAACTGGATCTGTTTGCCATGCCCCCTACCATGATGACCATGCAAGAATCCCAGTGGGTGGAATTTCACCCCGTCTCCTCACTGACCGATTCCGCTCCCATCGAGTTTGAAATCAAGGGACAGCCCGAAGATTACATCGATCTGAATAGCAGTTACTTGTACCTGAAAGTCGAAATTCTAGATAAGACTGGAGGTGCTATAGAGGATGAAACAGTAGCTCCCGTCAACAATTTCATGCATTCCTTGTTCAGTGGAGTGGACTTGTACTTGAATAACAAACTGGTCAGTAGCAGCATGGATACTTACCCTTATCGTGCCTACCTGGAAAATCTCTTGACGTACGGAATAGATGCCAAGAACACTCATCTCAATGCCTGTGTGGTATGGGAAGCTGACGAACCTACCAAGTTTGAAATATTGGAAACTGATGAAAAGAAAGACAACAATGATGGATTTGTAGAACGAAGAAAGAGAATCACGGGAGCCGACACAAGTTTAGAACTGATGGATCGTTTGCATTTGGACATGTGGCTGCAAGAAAAGTATTTGCTGAACGGGGTGGATGTCCGCCTGAGACTGAATCGTATCAGTGCCGCTTTCCATTTGATGGCTGATAGTGACGGTTACAAAACCAAAATCCTAGAAGCCAGACTCTACGTACGCCGTGTGGAAGTGTTACCTAAAGTGGGAAACGACATCAGTCAGACGTTGAGCAGAACGACTGCCAAATATCCCATACGACGCGTGGAAGTGAAAACCTTCACCATTCCCAAGGGACAGCGATCCATGATCGAAGATCATCTGTTCCAAGGACAGTTACCCAAACGTTTGATCGTTGGTATCGTCGAGAATACAGCCTTCAACGGAGCTGCCGAAAAAAATCCTTTCTACTTTCAACACTTTGGCGTGTCCAAGATCGAAGTCAGTCGCGATGGCAAGACCTTGTGTACCCGACCTTTCGAACCTGACTTTACCAAGAAGAATTACTTGAGATCGTAATTGTCCCTGTACGAAGCCACCGGACAGTTAGGAACCAATACCAGTCACGGTATTACGTACGAGGATTATGCAGGAGGCTACGCTTTGTGGGCTTTCGATTTCACTCCAGACCAAGGCAGCGACGAGGGACATTTCCACCCTATAAAATCCGGCCAGATTCGTGTGGAAATTCAGTTTAAAGACCGAGACCCTGATGAAACGGTGAACGTCATCCTGTATGCAGAATTCGATAATACCATAGAAATCAACAGTTTGAGAGAAGTCATCCTAGATTACTAGAAACCATGGAAGACTGTTATCCCTCTTTACCTAGTGGAGAAACTTTAAAGATGGAATGTTAGGAGACTGTGGAAAAAATGTTGTGTTTTGAAAAAAATTGTTTGATGTTATGATGTTGGATTATTGTTAAAAATGTTAGAGTTGTTGTTTAGTGTTAAGTGATTTTTGAATAAAAAATGTTGTGTTTTGAAAAAAATTGTTTGATGTTATCATGTTGGATTATTGTTAAAAATGTTAGAGTTGTTGTTTAGTGTTAAGTGATTTTTGAATAAAAAATGTTGTGTTTTAAAAAAAAATGCCTTTGTGGTTTGTTTAGCTATAAGAATGTTGGATTGATGCTCTTTCATTTCTTACTATCCCTCGCATGACACTCACTGAACGTTGCGGGTCGAAAACCGTGTGGGGGATGTTTTCCTTCACGTCCGCGCTTTGACTTTAAGAACCGGGGTTGTTTCCAGTCTAACCATCCATTGTCGACTCATCCTCCTAAGAAGATGTGTTCCAAACTAGCTAAACTCAACGAAGCCTACGTGAATTTGCATAGGGTCAGACACAGTCTGATACCGAAGCCAGAAGAAATAGAGAATGTGAGAATGTTAAAAATCACTGAAGACCTGATAGAAGAGCTCTTCAGAGAATAAATGAACAGGGAGAAAGAAGAATGGACGGAGAAGTACAGACTTCAGAGACAGCAGCAACAGCAGCAACAACAACAACAGCAGCAGCAACCTGAAGCTGACAGAGGCTTTGTCGATTGTCGTATCGACACCAAAGAGTTCTTCTTCTCTTTTCGAAGAAGCAGACCTATCGCCAGAAAGTCTATCCTCAGAGGACATCGCATTCTTAGAAACTAAAAAAGAATGCCATAGCAAACAAAAAAACAGCCCTTTTCAGGGCTACCCAATACTCTAGAAAAGAAATAACAATCCATTTGCCAATGTGTGTAGGTAGAGTAGTGTGAAAATAAACACTAACTCTTTTTTAAAAAAATGTGAGGGTATGTGTTTGTGTGTTTGTGTTTGTAAGTGGTTAAGTAAGTTGGTATGGATAGTAGATTAAAATGATGTCTTTTTTTGATGTTTGAGGTGTAAATTTGGGGTTAGATTGGATTGCTTTGAGTATGTGGATAGTCTATTGAAGTGATTTATAAAAAAATTTTAAAATAGTGATGGGTAGCATAAAAAGTGAGTGAGTGTTTCTTTTAGGTCCGCGCGTTGTTGTTTTTTGGTCATGATGTAGGTAAGATCAATTTTATGTTTTTAGGGGGATGTTTTCCATCAGGTCCGCACTTTCACTATAAATTGAAACTCGTTGGGCAGTCTAGCTACCCTTGTTGATTGTTCAACACAAGAATGAATAGCAGAATAAGCAAACTTCTTGAACTCCAGATACATCTGGAATATGTCAGGCGCCTGTTAAATGAACTGGCCGCGGAGGCTATAGTAGAAGAGGAAAGAATGAAGAACGAAGAGGAGGAGAGAAGACAGAGGGAAGAGGAGGAAAAGAAACTAGAAGAGAGGATGTCGTACAATATTCCCGAGACAGAGGATTGGGGTGTTGAAGCGAATCATCCTCCCTCTGCGCTCCCCAGAAGAAAGGTGAAAGGAGACTGGGGAAGAAGATGCGTGTGTGGCGCCAGGCCAGGAAGGTGCAACCATTAGATAGGTGCATCTGGAGTTAAAAAAAAACAGCCCTTTTAAGGGCTACCCAATACTCTAGAAAAGAAATAACTATCGATTTGCCAATGTGTGTGTGTGTGTGTGTGTGTGTGTGTAGGTAGAGTAGTGTGATTATAAACACTAACTCTTTTTTCATAGTGCGAGGGTATGTGTTTGTGTGTTTGTGTTTGTAACTGCTCACGTACGATTGTGTGGATAGTAGATTATGGATTTTGTTTATTGTTTCTTAGCGTATGTGGAGAGTATAGTTTGGGTTTTGTAACCGCTCACGTACGATTGTGTGGATAGTAGATTATGGATTTTGTTTATTGTTTCTTAGCGTATGTGTTTGTGTGTTTGTGTTTGTGTGTTTGTGTTTGTACCCGCTCACGTACGATTGTGTGGATAGTAGATTATGGGTTTGTTTATTGTTTCTTAGCGTATGTGGAGAGTATAGTTTGGGTTTTGTAACCGCTCACGTACGATTGTGTGGATAGTAGATTATGGATTTGTTTATTGTTTCTTAGCGTATGTGTTTGTGTGTTTGTGTTTGTGTGTTTGTGTTTGTGTGTTTGTGTTTGTACCCGCTCACGTACGATTGTGTGGATAGTAGATTATGGGTTTGTTTATTGTTTCTTAGCGTATGTGGAGAGTATAGTTTGGGTTTTGTAACCGCTCACGTACGATTGTGTGGATAGTAGATTATGGATTTGTTTATTGTTTCTTAGCGTATGTGTTTGTGTGTTTGTGTTTGTGTGTTTGTGTTTGTGTGTTTGTGTTTGTACCCGCTCATTGAGTCATCCACCCTTGTGTCTTCCATGATGTTTAGGACGGACATGCTCATGTATGTCCGATCCAAGTGGACCGTTGTCCACAGGACAAACACCAGCCTGTGGATACGTAGGATCTACGTTGAAAGACAAGGATGCCTGAAAAGAGTGCTGATTTACGGACCAACAGTGAGACGTAGCCTAAGGACAAGAAGAAGACCAATGCGGTACCATTTATGTTAATGAATACATTAACATAAACCCAAAGGCCCTTTTCAGGGTCAGCCATATTTCTCGAAAAGAGATAGCCTTTCCATTGCCTACCCCTTTTTAAAAAAAATTTAAAAAAAAAAAATCCCATATTCAATTCCCCTTTGTCCCTAAACAACCCCCAAACTCTATTCCCCATGTTAAATTCCCCTTGTACGTATATCGGCCCACAATTTTTTTCCCATGTTAATTCCCCTTGTACGTATATTAACCCACGATTTTTCGCCATGTTAAATTTCCATTGTACGTATATTCGCCCAGGGGTCTCCGTAATGCTAATTTCCATTGTACGTATAGTGGCCCACTTAACTACTGCTCTCTACTTCAATTAGAATATTCACACGATCGAGGAGACTTTGAGAGTTCGATTTCAGGTGACATCACGTGCCCGATCAATAAACTATTCATCGAACGATTCATTGATACAATCATAAACATTCTATGACCTCCAAAGGGTAGCATGTTAGTGTTGCTCATTTTGAAAATTTGGTAATCAATCATAGAGCACAACTATATCTCGTATGATTTTACTAGGGTTTCAGCTTTATAAATCATATATAACTGTTATTCGTAGATAATCAGATATTTCAACACATATTTTCTAATAAAATCTCTTCATGAAACTGCGGATTATTGTATTCTCTTTCTTCCTTCCTTTTTTCGGTAAAGAAGATGAAAATGTTTGCAGGCCCATATTTACGTAAATTAATTTTCTGCCCGTTTTTAATGGTTCGGATTGAGCATGTGTAAACTAACTACTGCATTTAAGAAGCACCCGAAATTATAATGTTTGAACACAGTACATAACTAAAACGTACATGGTTTTAAAAGTTGAAACCGTCCAGGTTTAGTAGGACATCGCGTTAAATGGCAGCTCTTCACCCATTCTATCCATAATCGGTGCTTTGAAAAGAATATAGTGGTTCGGAGCGTCTATTTGAAACTAAATATCAGTCTATTTTCTTATGAGCAAGATTAGACAAACATATAAACCTCCACCAAAACTAACCCAAAGATATGCCTTCAATATAATCTCCTTTTCTCCACTAGCCAGATGTACATCCTCAATTTTTTCATATCTTTTCGACACTTGGACTTAATTATTGGGCATGAAGTAGAATAATGATTTTTAGGATTATTTTAACTGTTCTCACCAAACTATTTCTCAGTCTGAAAAAGGAAAAAAGGAAAGAAATGGATCGCTAAACATTACATAGCAATCCTTCTATCGACCCAACATACGCTTGGACGCTACATTTGTTCGTTATACCCACACTTCGACCAATTCTTCGAGAGGGGGATTATATATATATATATATATATATATATATATATATATATATATATATATATATATATATATATATATATATATACAGTAGCCTATCCTTCTATATTCTCTACATTTTTTACCTTTTCCCCCTTATTAATCATTAGCAATGTAATAAAATAACGAAAAATATATTAATAATCCCCGTATCCTAAATGAATTAAACATGGTGCAAATTTTCATCGAAATCCTCTCTCTCTCTCTCTCTCTCTCTCTCTCTCATGCACACGAAATAATACGGGGTAATATGTAGAGTGAGAGAAAACGAGATATACTGAAATTGCACCAAATAACCTGCAATAACCTGGGACTTATTAACGGTTAGGTGTATAAGTTCCATGGGATTTTAACACAGTGTTCACAATACCAATGACAATGAGTTGCAATAGCCTGTCAAGCCTGCTAAGGTACATTTATTTGTAAGGAGGGATGTATATACTGTTATGTATTCAATGCTTTGCTTATTTTTATTTATCATTTCTAGTCTTATAAAACCTATTAATTATGAATCTAAAAATATATTATTTAATATTAAAATCTCCTAACGTCGATATAACCTTTCTCTATCATTGCGTTTATGGTAACCCACTAACACACACACTCTCTCTCTCTCTCTCTCTCTCTCTCTCTCTCTCTCTCTCTGGAACTTCGTAGAAAGATACCAGAGTAAATCCGTTACAAATGAGGATCGCGAATTTACTCCTATGTCATGTGCCGATGTCTCTGGAACTATCCATAATGGGAAAATGTAGTCCAGCTAAGCAGCAGAAAGGGGATAGTTATACACGGAGGATATCAACAATTGTATGGTGGGTAGCAATGTTAGATAAATCATAGGACTGACTGTGAACTGTTAATACATTTAAATGTGTGATTTACCTCTTGCTGGTTCCTCATTTCTCTTAGTTTATCTTTCCAACTAGTTTAAATATGCTAGTTGGTATGCGAAGGTCAGCTCATTCATTGTTCAAGCAGTTAACCACGCTGTGTTTGTAGTGCTCTGCTTTCTTCATTTAAACCATCTTTCATGAATAAAACATGAGTGTGTTTTATATTTATTTAATCAATATGAATGAAAATAGACGTTCAAAAACTAAAATAAGCAAGTAATCGATTTCACAAGGTCACGAACTATATTTTGTAGAGGACACAATGTACAAAGCCGTGCAGACTTTATTTATTCCGTCACCACGAACTTGCTTGTAGTCAATCTTAACTGCGTTGAAGATAAAAGAATGTGTATTTGTATAATATAGAATATGTATAGTATGTACGCTCTATGTTCATATATGACGCGTTCTTTAATATTTCATTAAAAGGAAACCTGACTAGCCTCTTTTTCATTTATATATAACTAAAGTGGTATATCATTGGTACAACGTACACTAGATATATATATATATATATATATATATATATATATATATATATATATATATATATATATATATATATATATATATATATATATCTATATATATATATATATATATATATATATATATATATATATATATATATATATATATATATATATATATATATATATATATATATTGGCTTGTATGTACCCTACTCGGCATCTATATAAGAAACTGATATTGGATCAAAGCGTTTACAGGGTCAAAACAAGAAACGAGAAATCATTGCTCACGATCGACGTCTTTACTTTACTCCATTTTCAGCCAGAAATGTTTTGACTAGAAACGGTCGGACGGGCCTACAGAATAATAATTAACTTTATTTCTAATAATTAAGTCCCAGATGTTCTAAAATATTGCTCTCAAAGTTGAGAGGACTAGAAATTAGAAATGTTACTTCTTTGTTAAGGAAGAGTAACTTTTTTTGCACAGTGGCGCAATAATGTATTCGGCATTGTATGTACCGATGATACTGCATTCGTGATATCGTAAAAATGTATGTCGCCAAACCAAACCAAAACTTACCGATGACTGCCTAGGCAGTGTGTTAAGAGCTGGGTTCACAACTTGAGTGTATTTTTATCTTAAGGCAGTTTGTTACCATTAGAAGTGTACAGATGCATTGAAATCTTACTCTATATGCCCGATTTGCACCATTATATTTTACATTTGTAATATTAGTCCTACAACATAAGGACTCGGCCCTGATAGTCAGGCTTCATTTTTGAATTGTTTCAAACATTAAAGGTGCACACCTTGTGCTCTTTTACGAACAGTGTCCAGTAGCAAAACGCATAGTTCACGTACGTTTTATACACTTTAAACTACCGATAGGTTTTCAGCAACCTTACTTAGTATCTAATTATTTACAGCATAAATCAATATCTGCTGATCTATACAACTAATAAATATAAAAATAAAAAGGATAAACTTCAATAATTTATATTATTGGACACACAAGATGCACGTATGAATGAAACAAAGGATCATATGTACTTTATGACTATTTGAAAGTCATTGTTGATTCTGATGCATAAGTCAATGTTAGTTCTCCATTATCCCCGCTTTCAATTTATGTAAAGTATTTTTACCAAACCAAGCTTGGAATTTTTAAACTTATTCATACATCTACCTAGACAGCAGGTAAAGATGCACAAAGGAACATGGAGATTCCATTACTACAATTCCTTTAAAACCGACCTTTTCGATCTCAGGTTTTTTAAGGTAAACCACATTTACTTCAAGTTGAACAACCACGTCTATCTTTATTTCTAATGCAATTTCTTATATAGGTGACGTATTACTGATTCTCTTTTGCCTTGTATCGTCCACCGCACAGTCCAGCTGGAATTTAAACCAGTCAGCGTAATTTGTTTTAAACATTTCTACTTTTAGTCTACTTTAACAAATTATTCCGTTCTTTCTTATGTTGATTCGTCCATACGTCTGTCCACGATCAAACCTGGAACCCCTCCAGCATCCTTTTCTTTTTGGATCCATTCAACACCATCTGCTGCATAAGTATAAGAAAGAAACAAGAGCACACCGAACTTACATTTCATATTATTCTAACATTTGACCGACATAAAATCGACAACTAAATGCCTTGAGAATAATTGATCATTCATCTCATCTGTTTATTGATTGATTGCACCTAAATTGAAGTAAAACTGCAACCAATCACAGATGTAGATGCACTCGATACTCACAAGCCTTTGATCATCTTTCTCTAGCTGTGGCCTCTATTTGTCTGCAATTACACGTTTCCTTTGCATAACATGGTGAAGTCATTCTCGACTTCATCAGATGCTATTATAGGTGTGTAATATTGCAAAACAGTATTATAGGTTATGGGACATATGTAATTAACTAGTCTTTAGAATAGTTTTAAATTATGATTACTAATACGAATAGCCATTCTTCTGACACATGTCAAAGTGAAAACGAATTCTTGCTATGGGTCCCGGCAGACGGTCCTTTCTGCCCTTGTGGAGTAGCCATCGCTTCTGGAAGAGACATGTTCGTAGTAGACAGACGCAGTAAACCTATTAAGATATACATGCCTCAGTGTGATGACGGAAACCTGAAGGGAAAGATAAAGAGTGCTGGTAATTTTTACCAGGTATAATATCCAAAACCTTTCTTCAGATTGGCAAATATTCCATGTGTCTTGCACTTTATTTAGTATTGGGTGTTACTTTCTCTTAAATACGATAATGGTATTTGAAAGAAAACATGGCATTTTGATACATTTTCACTTTATCATTATTTCTTCTTAGATATATCTCCCGACTGGATCATGGGTGAAAATTACCAGTGGAATTTCTTTCAACATTTATATATACCCACTTATCTCAGACCGCAAGTCTACATCTGGGCTCTGTGGCTATCTAGACGGCGATGCACAGAACGATTTTGTGCTAAGAAATGACACAACTGTTCCAAAGGCCAATTTCGAAGATTTTACCACACATTGATTGTAATAGACTTCTTATTATCCTAATTTAACTTTAAACGACGCACGTCCTTGTCAGCCAAAGATGCATTTAGAGGTAAATTATTTAATAGACATGATTTCAGATTATATTCATGTATGGCATTAACTCTCTCTCTCTCTCTCTCTCTGTGTGTGTGGGAGAGAGAGAGAGAGTGGTTTTATAACTGCTACGATGTCAGTCTATACAGCCACAGCTTAATGTTAACAAGATATTTCGAATTTAAATATTTAACGGTAAAAAAGTGGATCTACAAAGACGATGGGGTTAAAGAAACTTAATCAGTCATTTCGGGAATTTATGCAATTTACAATGAATGGATTGAGACGAATTCCTAATTTATACTATCAATTTTGAATTATCTTCAGCAAATAATATATATTTTGTCCTCGACTTACATCGCATGGGTACATTGAATGTCATATTAAATGCTTACATTATTGCCTTAAAGAGTGAAGCCTGAAGAGGATTTGTTTAATAATTCCAACTACAAGTATCTGCCACGCTGGCCCCGTGAGGACTACCTCTGCATCTGTGGACAATATCAAGAAGATGATATTGTCCAGTCTGGTAGCTGCAGTCCTGACTCACGGAAATTCTGTCCTAAAATTACTCTGAATGATAGTTTGGCCGCAGATTGCAAAATAAATAAAAGAATAAAAGCAAATGCAGCATTAGAACTGGATCCTAGTGATATTAATATCAGTCAAAACGAAAATGATACATGAAAGGTAAGGAAAAAAAAAACACAACAATAATTAGCAGGAAATGTTTACTGCTTTATGTTACTTTACATCTTTTGAAATTGTAAGAACCTTTAATAATTGCTAATAATTTTAAATGAGAGCAAAATGTTTAAATTGAATTTCAATATATGTGTATGAAATAAGTCTGTAATATAAGTTAGTTTTTTCTTAATAAAATCCAAATATCCAAACTTATCACGTACAAACATTTAATACATGCTGCAATTAGACACTAAACATGAAGTAATGAAAGACATGTCTGTGGAAGATAGTTTCATACTCGCGTATATGTCTTTACGAAACCAAAACCTTGGATCATCCAACCAATAGGAATTTGGAGTATCGACCAAATTATATTATAGACACAATTTTTTATCCACTAAGTGGGGATTATGCTTTGACCACCCTTCAAACCATCTTATGTGAACTTGTTTTCATTCTCCTCAAAGAATTTCTCCCTCTCCATTCTAATTGTATAGCAATATTTACCACTTGTCATGACCTTAACAAGTTAACTCTTTTTATTACACTAATGTTATATACCTGTATTGTAATAACCTCTGAAGAAAGGGATCAAATCAAAGGATCCTATATGAAAATCACTGTGACTTTTAAAGATCGACACCTGATACAGTTTAATCCCGTCCCAACGTTTAGCATTTTTCTTGCATTTAAATCTGACATAAGCACATATTCATAACTGAAGAATTAATTCTAAAGTTTGTTATTTGAGGTTAGGGTTCCTTTTCAAAATTTCAGACCCAAAAACTAATACCGTATTCAGTTTGTATTGTGTTCTTAACGTGTTCACATGTAAGAAATACAAAACACGTTAAGAGAATGGATCTAATATTTGGTAATGCTTTATCGGATGGTTATATACGTTTTGATTTTCTTTTTCATATTCACAAATTTGCTTTGTCAGTATCACTCTTTAGTAATTATGTCATTTGTTTTGATCCCACTTAACTTAATTCGTGAGATGCCTAATTAACAGTCAGCTACAACACATCCTGCAGTAAAAGAGAATACGACGATTCTATAACGACCAACCAATGAACACAAATCTAACCAAGTACAAAATTCTTGGAATTCTCAGAAATGCTTCTTTATTATTTTATAATGTGATACTAAAATGGTAACACTCCACTCTAAATTGGGATTTGTACTTTTAATTGCAGGGCTCAGTACGAAATGGACATGAGAGAAAGGATCTTATGCAGAATTGCAAAAAATATATATAAAAGATGATTATTATGAAAATATAGAAGAAGTGTATGACGAAATTGCAGATTTGCGAGACGATTATGCAAGCATTTGCGACATTGTCCCACAAATAATGAGTTGAAATAGAGTCTTGTATAATTTGGTGATACGCAGAAGAATCCTTCCAAACGGATATTCCCTGTCTAAATAAACTCGTAACTAATAATGTGAGTCATGCGCTGTTAAACATAAGAATAAGGAAGTTGGAACTTCCACTGGAGAGACCATTATTCGCTACCATTAGCACCTACTTTACTAGCTACAAGAGACGAAGACCGCACAGATAAATATGTACCACTTTTAATATTCTTGACTCGATTTATGTGCCGTTAAGTCATTATCACTTACTAAATTTCAAACAATTAGGCATAAACTACTTACATTGTGCTAAGACCATTTTCAAGGAAGCTAGAGCAATTGAAACGGGTAGTTAAATGACATTGTTTGATTGAATTTTGATAACTGAGAAAGGTATATATCTGATTAAATTAGACTCCTTCATAATTTTCACTTTCATTTATTTTCTCCTTTAACAAAATGTGGACAATATTTTGGCTGTTACTACTATTCTAACTTATTATGGCGATCATCCACATTGTAACTGGAGGTTTCGTGTTTATTGGAATGCTTTCACCGGTATTCTTCCATATGACCTTTGCTCCTAGTCAGGATTTGTACAAGTTATCCAATTGGGATTTAGTCAGTTACATTTATTTAATACAATTCGGTGTTTACATCTTTAACAGTTAGGCAGACTAATTATGCATTCATACACTGAAAATAAATAAGCTGTCTTTGAAAGACTAGAAATGATCGATTTTAAACAATAATACGTCCTCAAATATCAAGTATTTGCAATGATTAATTTTGATATTGTATATGCTTTTATAGTTGCATATAAATTTGAACTAATCGCCTCATGTAAATAACTTCTATTTTATATCCCTCTTTACAGTTTATTTTCATATTTTCAAATGTGTTATGTCAATGAAACAACCGGTGGTTTTGTTATGGTAGCTGCAATATGATATCGTGGAGGTATACAACTCACAAGATTCATGTGAAGAAAGCAAACCACACACATTTACTTGGCAAACTTTTCCCTGATCGTTCAAAAGTGCATATCATTTACTTTATAATTATATTCAAACGTCATAACGAAATGATCCTTAGCTTAGAATTTTCCTATTTGGTGTTATACTGTTTTTGAAGGACATCGTTCTTACTATACATGCATGTGGTTAGAATTTCGTCTTGAAAGATTTTAACTAATATAACACATAAGCAATTTTGTCAGTAAATAAAGTATGTAATATAACATAACGGTAGCTATTAAATCATAATTTCCCTTCTTTGGGGGGTGGGCAGAGAAATACTCATACCATGTTTGTACGATAAAATAGATGTTATGACCAAATTTGAATTTATATTATTATAAAATGTTTATCATTGTCATCTTTTGTTAGATTATTTAAAACCGCTTCGGTGGCCAAATGGTTAGAGCGTCCGCCTCGGATGCTGGAGGTCGTGGGTTCGATTCCTGGCCGAGTCATACCAAAGACTTACAAAAATGGTACTTACAGCTGCTTCGCTTGGCGCTCAGCATAAAGAGGTTAGTGTTCGTACTGGTGGGCCTGGTGTCAGGATAATGTGACTGGGTGGGACATCATGCTACATGCCTGCGGCATGATGCCCCAGTGCTAGACATCACTATAAACTGCCACACTGCAGACATCGTAGCGATATGACTGAAAAATTGTTAAAGCTACGTTAAAAATCCAAGTCACACACACACGCAGATTATTTAAAATTATGTGCATGGTAGGGACATATAATTATCTCCCTTTATATTGTTCCCAACATCATATCGATTTTGGAAAAACAATTGCAAATAATGTTGTAAGGTTTGGAAATTAATCAATGACAGCAATTTTTAAAATGAATCTACAAGTTACTTGCAAGAACAATTGTTATGTGATAAAAAGCATGTTCAGGCAAGGGCAAAATTAGGTCTTTTTCTTCTGTGGGTTGATTTCAATGAACCGAATATTGGTTGTTTTTCAATTTACTTTTGAAAATAAAAAGGCACAAAATATACTAGTAATTTTGTACAAAAGATCTAATTAGTTTACTGTGTAGATTTACCAATGTGATTAGCTAATTTGTTTGCTATCGCATATTATAAAATTTATTTTGCAACCTTTGTCAGTATCATGAATAGATGTATGGGTTATGACGATAATATGTGTTTAATACAGATTCTTTGGGAAAGTATTACCATGTTATGTTATTTAATTGTGTGCATCAAATTAATCAGCAAAGATTTGAAATTTTACTCCATTCACATTTGTTTTCATAAATTAGTACAATTTTACATTATACACTCTCTACTAAAATTAACACCCCTTTAAATGTATTCAACATTTATATCACTATGTACTACGAATAAAAAAAAAGAGTACCAGCATGTATGTGTATATTGTTTCATTAGGTAAATCAAGGCAATCAGCGAAGACCTGAATTGGGATCCATCAATCAATTTATAGATTTTTTTATTGACACAATTATTACCACCGTTTTCTAAGTGGATTCAACATTTATATGACTCTTTGTTGGGAATTTTCGAAAATGATCACTAAAAAGTGTTACGTATATCTGATTTAATATATATTTATTTTAATTTAATTGTTTGTCAGTTTTAAAATTTTTATTCTGTTATATGCTATTATAATGTAAATTTATTCACTGGAGATGATATTTTTCCATAAAATTGGTTGACCTGAATTATTCTTTTCATAAACACCAAGTGTTGATTTAAATTCTGGCCTTGATTCAAAGTTAGTAAACAAAGTTCTATTTTAAAATGATTGGTTGTTTCCAAGGTCATGATGGGATTATATTTAAGATGTAAACAACTTTTTTTATTTTTTTATTTCTTAGAGACAATTATTGTTCTAATCAAGGCCATATTCTGTGTACGTGATATAAACATGATCACGTGACCCCCTTTCTGATTTCGCAACTTGGTGGAATTTCGAAACCGCGTCTTATGATACAACATAACCTTTGTTTTGAGAGAGATTTCTCAGTTTTTGGGCTTTTCCACACTGATGTCAAGTTAGTTTGTTGTAGCCAGATTTTGAGTTAATTATCTTCAGATCATTTGGTTTTCAAAAGGATTAATTCTTTATTCTCTGGAAATATTTGAAGAGTGCTCGCACAGATTTTGGAAGGGTATTGTTTACAAGTTTAATTTGGATTTCCATTATTTGTATTTCTACAAGGAACTGTAGATAAGCACAGTACTGACTACATCATCCGTCATCGTCATCCAGCTTGGATTTTCCATCAGGAATCGAACTTGAAATTATTGGAACATCTATTACTAGGGCTTTTGCAATTAAATTAGTGGATTATTCTTAGATTATCTTTGGATTTGATTCTTGAAAACGTAAGTTCTCATTTTTTCATTTTTACAGAATTGTCCAGGAAAATAAATTATTTGTTAAATTTTTAAAAGCTTGTTGTTTTCACTCTTTCTGTGTTACTGTTTATTCGAGCCTAAACAAGTAACAGAATTATTGTTATTTTGTTTGCAAATATTAGAAACAAATCTCCAAGTAATTTGAGGTGAGAAATCTGTTCATATTCTCTTTAGATGAGCTTTTCAGTCAGCAGTGTTTGGTAACCATAATAATTGCCTCGTATATTTATGGTACTTAATTGTCGACTGTCCTACCTATTTAATGATCGTAACTATATTAATTTTTTGTATTGAATTTGTCAAGCATGATGTACACAGCTTATCTCAAATCTATTAGTGAAAGGTTCCAGTACGTTAGTGGCTTTGGGCAGGAACTAGTAAACATATAATCCATTGACCATGTTACTGGCTTGGGTCTGGAACTAGTAAATAATGGATAATCCATTGACCATGTTTCTGGCTTGGGTCTGGAACTAGTAAATGATGGATAATCCATTGACTATGTTAGCAGCTTGGATCAGGAAGTGGTAACGTGGAAAGTCATTGATTTTCTTAAACCATTACTCGCCTGTCATTTGTAGCAATCAAAAGTTTGATTTTAGATTTCTACAAATGATTTTAGAAGTTTAAAAATTATTTCTTATATTTTTTATAATTTTGATTGCGGCAACACATCTTCTGTGTAATTTGGCGTGCATATAAATTTGTTTTTCTCTTTTTAAATAAATGTTGTATCTGTTTGACCTAATATATATCAAATTGTGTACTGGTGTATGTTTTATGTCTAATCTACAGTCAAAATTATCATCAAATAAAATAGTCTATGTAAGAACAAAATGATTCAAAGTGTGTTTAAATATTTGTAAATTTAAAGAAGACTTTTGTACTTTGATCCACTTATTCAAAAAGTTGTTAGAAACTTTTATAGGAGTCTTTTATAAGGACAGAAGTTTCGAAAATCACTCAAAACACTCAAAACGGCACAACGTAAACATACTTTACAGTGGTAGCAATAAAGACTTGTGTTAATTTTATTTACGGCATTGATCCCATCTTGAACCACAAAAAAAAAAAAAACATTATTTGTAAATTGCGTTTTATTAGAGTTCACTTGACTATTAGACTTATGCAAAGAGGATGGTGACAATTTTGAGTGAGCAGACTTTTACCACAGAAACAAACGTGACATTGATTATATGTGTGTTATATTTAACATACTAAATTTGGACATGATGAAAAGTCAAAGTCGAGCATTGATTTGTAACAGAATCGAATATTTTGTATTAAACGAAGACAAGTATCTTACAATTAATGAAAGTTCACAAACAGACCTCGCTGGGTTACAACAAAAAACAATATACATGTTTAAGCTTAGAAAGTAAGTTGTTGTTGTTGTTGTTCTAGGGTTTAACGCTATTTTTCAGCACAAGATAAGGTATACATGGCGGCCAGTATAACTGGTGGAGGAAGAAACCTGCAAAACACAAGGGAAGAACCACCGACCCACGAGAAGCTACTGGCAGGCTTTCCCATGTACCCACGCTAGCCGAGCCTTGGACTCGAACCCACGCAGACAGAGGTGAGATGGCAGTGATCCGGAACGGTGAGCGCTTTAGACCACTCGGCCACTCGGGGCCCCTAGAAAGTAAGAAGGGTGATATTAAATATATGCAGCTGAATCTGTGCTAACTAATAATAATGTGGACTTAGTACAGTGTCCAGTCTTGAGAAGCTCTATGCACTTTACAATGATAGATAACACATAAAAACATCTATAACGACATGATAACAAAAACAAATGCCATGAAATCACAAAACAAAAACAAGCTGACAATAATTAAAGATGTTAACATTATTGCCTTTAAGCCTGTTCTTGAAATTGAAATAGGCGAGTTCTAAGAGCATTCTTGAATGAAATCGTAGTGTCCTTGTGTCTTAAATATATGGGCAATTCGTTCCACGTGGATGAGCCATGGTATATAAAAAAAAGCGTCGTATGGTAATTTCACTTGTGAACGCCCACTGAACATGAAATGTATTTATACCTTATGCCATTTCTGATTCAAGTTTTCTTTCTCATGAGACTTCTGCATCGTTCTCGGGGAGGGGTGTCTGACCTAAAATCTTCTAGAGAAACATGTTGGAATTTTATCTGCAGAAAGATTTTAATGATGGAAATTGTGGACACCTCTGGTTTAAGTTGTAATCATTCCATCCTAGCCCATCAATTAAATGGGCGTTGTCTCTCACTTTAGTCTCTTAATATTTTTCTTACAAATACGACATATGCTGGCTGCATATATATGTTTCACCTTTTTGGTTGTTTTCGCTGAAGGTCATGGGCTTTACATTTTGTTATCGCGATTTTTATTCTTAAGTCATGCAATCTCCTAAAAAGTTGTAAAATAATTTAATATAATAATTCTTCCTATAAATGCCTGGCTGGTAATAATTTTTAATTACACTCAATTAGATGCAAATTCTAAAGGTACGTATTTGGTACATCTTTCAGTTCATGGTTGATTGATAAGGACTTTCAATTACTTTTTGATTTACGACTGAGACATTGTCTGGATTGATATCAACTGCATTGCCTCTTTGTTGCATAGCCTTTGGTTTTCTTTAAAATTTCCAGGCTTTCTGAAATGATTTGAACATTTCTTACACTTCCTCCCCTTCCCCCGGATTTCACCTATAAACATTTTTTGGCCTACATCTGTAAAATGTAACAGCTGACCACTGCATATTTGCGCCCCCCCCCCCCTCCATAAAAAAGAAATCTCTGCAGGCTATCATGTTCGTGGGAGGTTGGGGTTGTTTGTTTTGTTGTTGTTGTTTGGGGTTTTTTGGGGGGGGTGGGGGGGCGGGTGGTTTCTTGCGAAATTTGCAAGACTGTCGATTTTTGGAGAGCAACTCTGAGTGTATGATATGCCTTTACATGTTTAGTTATTGATTCTTTTTATTTACAGTCTTGACGTCAATCAGGTTCAACCTGGTTAATAATAATAAAATCTGCGTGATTCGGTATGCTTTAGTTAAGATATTTAATTTTATATTGGCCATAATAAATCATTACTTAATCGTCATTTTATACTTTATATCTTTCTTGTCTATAGCTCAAAAGTTTTTCAAGCTTCCAAGATCCTATTATCCAACCTTACGTACATTTATCCGAGTATCATAAGATAAGTTTGGTCAAATATAAACCGTATAAATCCCGTATACCTTCAACGTCGGTTTGTATCTAGCGCATATCCGTCATAATACTTCATGCCAAACTGACTTGTCTCCCTTCACATTGGCGAGCAATCGCTCTTGGCTCTTACAACAAAAGAAATAATGAGAAACGGAGATGGAAAATGAACTCTGAATTATACCAGATCAAATAATCGTGTTGCTAATGCTATAGTGGAAATCCTTTTTCTAAAATGCAAATTCGTCAAAACTGGACACTTTGATAAAAGGTAATATGAGCGGGGTTAAGGTTACCTTCCTATCTATGGCTCTATATATTTACTTATCTACCTACCATACCTGTCTGCCTCATATAACGCAATTATGTCTTAATTTCATGGATATAAATGTGATGCACATTTGAAACTGGAATTGTAAACTATATTTAAAAACTCTGTAGGACCCCGTACCAATGCCAACTCACTTTACGTTGTATCATAAGAAATTTGTTTTGCTATCATGGACGTTCGTCACAATTGGACACTGACAAAAAGTTAATATCAGCAGCGTTTTAGTTATACTTATGTTTTAATGGATATAAATGCGATGCATATTTGAAACTGGAATTGTAAAATATGTTTAAAAACTCTGTAGGACCCCGCACTGGTGCCAGTGCACTTTAGACTGTATTACATTTCTAAACCTGTTTTCCTTTTTAGGCTCAAATTCAAACTCAAGAACCAGTCCAGAGTTACCTCAGGAAAGACATAACATCGGTTGAAAAATATGACTCATACAATTACGTTTGTATTCATGACAGCCATTAAAACTTCGATATTTATAATTCGGGGCTTGAACGACCGCTCTGTAAGCTTTGTTTTCATTTTCAGGTTTTGACGTTGCAGTTCAAATATTTTGGTCTTGTTTTGGCGTGGCTCTGACCGGGTATACGTTAACTCTGGTAGTTGGTTTGCCATTTCGCGAAGCATGGCTTTTTTCTGACCAAACAGCAGAAGAGGTGTGTACGCCGTTCTACAAAAGAATTATTATTAACGCTAGGTACAATCACATGTAGTTGAAGTTTATGCACTTGAACAAGACGTCAGACAGGAAAAAGCTCGCTACCTATCTATGTTCCTATCTGACCTTTCTCACATACACAATTTGTTTTTGTTTGGGGACTGGTGGAAGGAGGGATTAACTACATTTCTCAGCGCAGAATAGGGTATATATGTCAGCAAGTACAAATGATGGAGGATGAAGCCGCGAAAAACCCAGTAAGAATCACTGACCCAAGTGAAGCTACTGATCGCTTTCTCACATACCCACATTGACCGAGTGTGACACTCAAAAACCAAGCACACAGAGATACGATAACAGTGATCGGTAAAGGCGAGCGCTTTAGACCACTCGGCTACCCGAGGCCCCCATGTATACACAAGAACACGATTTTTGCAAACATTTTGGTATGAATATACACCGTAGATCATAACGCAAAAATGAACCCCAAACGAACTAACACCTTGAAAACTGATTTGCACGTTATCGCCCTATTGCTGTAGTTGTTTTTCGATTATCTTCTAATTTAAGTCATATGATTATCCATATATGGCAAAATTACATTTTCACATAAACGTTAAACAAAACTAATCAACAAGGAATGATAATATTGAAATTAGCTGCCAAAAAGAGTATAAAAAACAAAGATTTCATGAACTGGTGTAGTGCTTTTTTATAGTAAGTCGTGCCTCATACACAAATATACATACGTGTTTTTCTGAGTCGACAGAAGGAACTAGTTTGGTGTAGAGTAGTGATACATCGAGGCCTTCAGACCAAGAAGTGTCCTTCCTCCGACTCGGAACAAAACACGAATGTGGATCGTACATTTATTACATGTCTCCTTTTTAACACTTTCCAAATATTGTAAGCTGCACAGTGTGACTGGAATTTAAAATAGGAATTCCAAAGTGAAAATGACTCGTACAAGTATCACAGATTGAAACCCTGTTTAAAATGGGAAAACAAATGTCAGCTTTCTATATCTCCTCCACAAAGAACAAGATTTCGCTTCACTTCACAAACATACATACATTCGTACATTATTGCCCTGTACATGACCATTAATTATTCAGATCATTTACCAAACAAGCTGTTAGGTGAATTAAAGGGTAATCGAAGATACACAAGAATTTGCCATTTGTAATATCAGGTTTTCTGATTTTTTTAATATTAAAAATATATCGAATTTTCTTTTTAAAACTATATATTTGTTTTGGGAAAGATATGTGTAAGCTTATTGTTTTACCAACGTTCTTACTAACTTTTCTCCTTAGCATCACAAACGAAAAACTATATTTTGAATCTTCTCCAGCATCGATGTTATGGTAAATATAAAAACAGCACAATTATAGCCGAATGAAATGAAGAAAGCGGCCATTTTTATTTATTTTATCTTTGCACAAAAATGTTCTTCTTGGTTGTTTGGTTTTTTGTGGGGTTGGGGCGCACTGTGAAGATAAAATATTGAAATTTGAAACTAATAATTTCCTAGATATATGAACTGACAAAACGCAAATGACTCTGTCAAAGCTGTACACATAAATCCTGTTCTTAAAGCAACGTTTACATTATGGCAGCTATGGCAGGTTATATGCCATTTGAATGACTGTGCATTATTCCAGTCATTTAAATATGCATATTATCTGCCAACGAGTTCTCATTTGCATTGTAGGGACAACTGAGAACACGTAATAATCTGCAATTAGAGAAATCAGTCTCTTGAATACAAGCAATATCTCAAAATATACTAATGCAAGCTACATAATTGTTTTATAGATAAATATAGGAACGATGATAATATGACCGAAATTATTTTCATTTTCTTCCTATCGCATGCTGTGTTCAATATATTCTTTATGTGGTAAGTACAAGACCATACATGTGAATAAAAGTATATGTGACCACGCTGTATGTTTCAGATTAACCCATGCATAATGATCCGTGATGTAATAACCGAGGAATATCCAGTTCTGGTATCAAACCTGGGTCGTTTCAAGTTGAATATATTCTACAAAACGTTGTTGCTTAGCTATCTTAACTTTAAATTTCTCTTAAGTTCAACCAGAATCATTTCAGTTTTATCGAGGAAATCTCGATAAAAAGTACAATTCTAACTCGAGTCTAAACTGATCTTCAGCACCTACCAAGTTTCTTAACAAGGGAGGTTATTCGTATGGACTCGTCTTTCAAAATGTTGGATTATTTCCCTTTCAAGACCGTTGTCTCAGAGCAGCACGTTTTATGAGAGAATTTGTTATTCATATGTGTAATCAAAGGTGCGCGTTGACTTTTAAGTCATGTTTAGGACGTGTTCTCGTATCTGAATATATCTAAACTTTTAATAGTATTACTACTTCTTTGACTGGCTGGTATTTCATGTCAAATGGCAGTATGGTGTTACCGTTTTACCCTCGTTATTCAATTTATTCTGCTGTTTGTTGGTTGCAATCTTGAATATATGTTCTTTTGAAATAATTTGTTTGATACAAAATGTGTTTGATATGCGTGCAATTTATGATTGTGGCATGACTGAATTAGCCAATAGCAACAATGGCTTGTTTAATGAAAATATGCTAAAATCGAATAATTCTTGAGGTATTTGGTTTAGTTAAATCTACTAACGTCATACATACATGAATTCACAAAACGAAAATTACACTACGTCCATCATACCATACTTATATAGTTGATTTAGTTATGTATAACTTTGTGAGAAAGAGTAAAGAAAAAACCAATCGATTGAATGATCGATCTCCAGTTCGAATGATCGATCATCAGTTCCTCAAAATCGATAGATGATCCTTTAATGCTCAAGTGATTTTTCATCATGATAGATATTTTAACAAAATCTTAAAATAGTCAAAAGCACGAAATATGATGGAAGAATGTTGTTAAACTGGATTTTAAATATATGCATCGGAACGATCACTGAAAGATACCAATAATTGGTAAACTCTATTAATCGAAAGAGCATCGTCAATGACATGGTACTGCCTGGGCTAACATGAAAATCAGACTCCTGAAGTTACACTGGTTGTAACTTAGTCCTGGTCTTTGAAAATAAAGATACGCAAAAATAGTACACACTTTAAATCCAATCACCAGTACATTACACTGATTATAATTATTTAAACAGTATCTACTAAGATTACAGCTTTCCCATGAAAATTCTGAAAGTATAATCTAACCCTACCTAATAAGTAATTTGTATGCAGTTCTAGCGTTCTTTTTCACATCACGTTCATTTTATAAGAAATAAAGAACATAAAACTTTACAAAAATGCGATTTTCACAGGTCAGTCTTTGTCACTTTAAAATAAACATTTTATAAGAAATAAAGAACATAAAAATTTTAAAAATGCGATTTTCACAGGTCAGTCTTTGTCACTTTAAAATATCTCAAAATGTATCATAGAACTACTAGAGATATTCTAAACAAATTTAATGACACACACACAAAAGTGGCGCCATCTTCTCAGGCCATCTTGTCAACATTTATTCCGTGGGGAGGGGCAGTTTGATCTTCTACCAGTGCCTTTTCTCTTTCCAGGTGTACTCATAATATAGCTAGTCCCCACTTCCACAATTACATCCACAAAATAGTAAATTGTACTTCTGTAGAAAATTTGAAAACATTGTCCGGTAATCATAGTTAAAATAAGCCATTCTCTATGCAGACCAAATTAGTTCCTGTCACTGAAATTGGCATTTTACTATTTGGATCCATTTCCATTTCCAAGACAGAGCGTGATCACGTGGCGATAAAAATACAAATTAGTACTGTAAAGTCTAACCTATGCAAAATATCTACGCCAGATGGTTTTGGTGGTTGGCTAAAAACAAATTTGAGAGATATTCAAGCTGGAAGTAAAAGTAAACGTAGAGGCTAACCACGAATATACTATTTGAGTTCCCAAATCTAGGTAATTCCTTGAAACGTCTGATTTAAAAAGCGCTAGAAAATGGTATTTTTCTCAGCAGGTGATTTGTATCCATCACGCAGTCTTGAAAATTTTTATTATTAGCCCAATGCTAAAATGCCGTATCTGGGACAGATGGAATTCGATCTTCTCTTTATACTGAAGTCCTCAATTTGTCTCTTTATAAGGCCAGGTTTTAAACATAATGTATCCTTTATCTTTGTTTCGGTATTTCACCATCTATAGTTTATTGATGTCATTGTACGGAACGGTAAGAAACGAAGGATATTTGGACAAGAGCCGGTCCATTACATGCATGATTGCATGTACTATTAAAAGCTTTAACATTTGGTGAAGGGCACTACTTCCATCCAGTATGATATGTTATTCATTACCAGATATAATCCAATAGTAAGTGTAAGGAGACGTCATAGAATTAATAATTTAATCTGTGAATTACGAACAAACAAATTCTATATACTAATAGAAAGAAATGTACTCAAGTGTTTGAGGACAGCTGACGTCACAACTACAGTCGTCGCGTCAATCCAGCTTGAAGCGGTTTGATTTTGTTTCACGCTCCTTAATATTTCTTGTGACAACAATTACCGATGCATGTACAGACGCTTAAATAATAATATTAAATTTCAGATAAACAATTTGCATAGCTTGATAACCTATTAGATAATTTTCATTTTAAGCCTCATCTAGACATATTCGAATTTTAATGGATGTGAGTATCTATTTGTGGAATTTGCTTTGTTTTTTCTTTGCTTGTGTCTGTTTTTTAATCTGTACTAATCATCTGTGTCATCTTTATGTCTTCCATTTATTTATCTTTTCTTCCATCGTCCTTTCTGTCTATGTGTCTTTCTTTCTTTCCTACCAGCATTTTGGCATCGTAAGCCTGTGTCTAAACCCCAAACAAACGTCATCCATGGAATCAATGATAGATTTACAAGACAAACTTGAAAATGTAAACAATGCAGTCTAGCTCGCTATATTATTCCGAACTACTGTTTGAAGAGGAGGAAATAATTTTTGCTGTTGATTGCACAAACTGGGGTGTGAAACTTGCCACATGGAAAGAAATTCGTGTCGGATTTGCAATTTCCTCACCAATGTTGTACACACCGGCAATACTACTTGTTGGAATTCTGAATAACAGCGGAGATTAACGGCTTATCCCTTGTACTAGGGTCTAGAGGGACCCGGACTTCAAAGGATTAATTTAAGTAAACTACCCACTTGGTTCGCTCAGCCCTGGACGATTTATCTTGTGTTTTGCCTTCACCGCACTGTGGTGTGCAAAACACTCAGGTGTTTTTTCGCAAATGTGGAATAAACTCCATAATTAAGTGTGAGAGAGTGTACAAGCTAGTAGTAGAAGAAAATACTTAAAAGTCGGACGATACTAATAGATGGGCAAACACGTCGATCTGAGGACTCGTAATACTGGGAGACTACAACACAGTCAGTAATGTGACCAGCACAGCTGGTGAAGTGAAAGAAAACTCAGGGAATATGGCATATACGGTGTCATAATGGGCGTGCTTGAAAAGAAAAGTGATTGCTCTGCTAAATAAATTAAATCATTTTATGTACTTCAAACCAAGTATATAGGCAAAATCTTGCAATGTTTATTTTTTATTTCGTGTTTTTTTTATGTCTTATTTGTTGTTGTTTTGTTTTGTTGCAGGAGAGGTGTTTTGTTTTGTTTGGGGTGGGTGGGTACAGTTTAAAGTGAAGACTTTTTATGCATTGTATTTGATTTTTCATGTTGTTTCGACCAAAAAAGAAGTTTTAAGCTTTATACGTTGAAACGAACCTGTATTGATAATTTGTTTATAACAATGCCAGTACATTTGGCTTGATGAAGTGATCTGTTTGACTGTTGACAAGACCCTAAATGAAACTGACTAAGTAATTGAACTATTTATAGTTACTACTTCATTAGTACCCAATACTGACATTAGTCACAGGCAATGTAATGATTCCATTGGTCAACCAAGAACATCGTATTAACCCCAATCAATCAACTTCGCTTCATCCGACATTGAAGTCTCAACACAGCTGTGCCAACGCAGACCATATGCTGCAAAAGCGATTCAAAATGTAATAGTATATATTATATCCATCATTCGAAAGTATCAAAATATTTATTTCAAAAGATATATACGTAATTTATCACACAAAGCCACCACCCTCCCACCCTTATTTTTGAAAGATTTGTATTAAATTAAAAAACTTGATTTGTGCCATTTAATCAATAGCGCACTAACAGGAGGGGGGAGGGCTGACGGGACGGATGCCCGGAGGCCAGAGGTCCTGATGCGCCCAAACCCCTTTGGGCCTTCATAGTCGCCTACATCTAATTATTTCCTCGCCTGATTCGCTGACAAGAGGTGTTCCCACTATGTGCTGTCAGTCTGATTAGCATTATTATCTGTATGCAAACTGCTAATGAATGTATGCCCTGTGATTATGACTATGCACATTTCCAGTGCACGTATGCCCTGTGATAGTGAATATGCACACTTGCAGTGAATGGATGCCCTGTGATTATAAATATGCACATTTGTAACGAATATGCTCTGTGATAGTGACTATGCACATTTCTATGGAATGTATGCCTGTGATCATGACTATGCACACTTCTAGTGCACGTATGCCCTGTGATAGTAACTATGCACACTTGCAGTGAATGTATACCCTGTGATAGTGACTATGCACACAGCTAGTGAGCGTACGCCCTGTGCTAGTGACTGTACGCATACTGCCAGTGAACATATGCCCTATAGTAGTGACTGCATAACACCTGCTAGTGAATGCCATCTTAACTGTCGGTGATTAGACAACGCAGTATTAGCTGTACCAGTTTAACTGGTGAAAATAACTATGTCAGTGAAGTTTTATGAGCTTGTATTCGGTATTCCAGATAATATACTGAATGGGGTGAATTTAGAAGTAAACAAAAGCGGAGAACCCTCAAAAAACCAAAGATTTTGGATTGGTAACCACCGATTCTTGCCCGTAATGTCTTCTTAGATCAGTACAGATGTACAAAGGAAGAGTATTGCCGCTGTCATATCAATGTATTACAGAATTCAAAACTTTGACATTCGAGTTAGAACCATATTTACTGTAAGTGAATTTAGTCGGTTGAATAGAGCCTAATTAGCGTTCGCTACGAAACTATCTGTATTAGTAAAACTTTATATGTTTAAGTTAAGTTTAATGAAAATGGTAGAAATTATCATAATCATGATCACGATTCTAAAGAAGTCAGCTCCACTACAGTTTATACATGTCATGGAAGCTGCAAGGACCATATTGATAAATACATAGTAACTCACCTTTTCAAACGAACGCAATAATCGACTTCTGATTGGCTGATGCAAGACATGACGTCATTAATAAAAAACATTTACAGCTTCAGTGTTTATACTCATTCCTCAAGACTTATTGCAAAATAATTCAATGACGCTGTCTACTTATACGTCGTTAATGCAAACACGTTTAAGAATGTGAATATACCATTGAAATTCTTTAAACATTGTAGCTAAAAATAAAAAAGAACACGGTTGTAAAAAAAATAAAAAAAAAATAAAAAACCCGAATCTTGTCAAGTTATGACCGACAACTCTAGCATTACATGATCTGAGTAGTTAAGATCAAGTTCCTCCCTCTCAGTAATAGCGCTTACAATGCGTGATGTATTCCTAAACTCTTTGCATATCAAAGAAGTATACTCACATTATTTCCACAATCGTGAATTTGAATGAACACTAATTAAATGTGCATTAGTATGATGTTTTAGCTCTTTTCTTTTAACTAATCTATGCAGCATAAATAACCGTATTTACAATTAAATGATTCGATGGGTACCTGGAAAAAAAGATTCCATATTATATGTGCTGATTATGGGGCGCACAATTTCTGATGAAAGAAATGATCAACAACAAATAGTCCTTTTCCAAACTATGGTGTTGATTTGATGGGGGTGGGGGTGTGTGCCGTGATTTGTTTTGATCGTTTTGTATTCAGTGGTCTATGTGATCTTTCTTTAATGCATTAGTTCAAGACACATTTCAAGGAGCATATTGTACAATGTGAAAACTGTAAGGATTAATAACCGGTTGTTTTAGAGAGTTTATATTTAATACCCGAAGTGACTCGATACAATCCATACCTCAGAAATCAGGTTAACACTTTTCTTTCTATATCTTATTTCTTAAACAAAATTCCAAAATCGTAATCAATAATAACAGCAACTGCGTCCTTTTGTTCTTGTCAATATATATATATATATATATATATATATATATATATATATATATATATATATATATATATATATATATATATATATATATATATATATATATATATAGAGAGAGAGAGAGAGAGAGAGAGAGAGAGAGAGCATGGATGCTGAATGTTTTATATATATATATAACATTCAGTATCCATACTCTCTCTCTCTCTCTCTCTCTCTGGGTAATATGGCTGATAGACGTCATTTGTTCTCAAAATCAATCTAATATAAGACGTATTGAGGGGCCTTTTCGGGTCGTATAAACAACCCTTAAGTGGCCAAGACGCAGGTGCACGATATTTCAAATTTATAATATTTACTTGCCAAAGTTTACTTTTAACTGTACCTATTAGCTAACATGCCTCTCTTGACGGATATATTCAGGCAGTGAAAATATTTAACCGCATAATGGGGCTTATCGGAAATAGTTATTATCGGGTGCATGGGTGTTAAATTGACTAACAATCATTAGTCAAATAGATTGTTAAATTTTATTGGAGCTAAGATTTTCCTGTTCTCTGTGAAGAGTGTGTTTGGACTGCGATTTTATAAACTTTCGCACAAAAGTGACGATCGAAATTTACGACCATGCTCACAAACTCTGCGGGATTCCGCATCTGGGAAACGATCGTGTCGCAAATGGACATATATACTACTCGTTGAGAGGATCCGTCTTGGCTAGTCCAGCCCCCTCAATTCATAATGCATATAGCTTCATTTCACACATGAAGCCCATATTGCCTCAAAAATATCTGTCTTAGATATTATCCTAAATCAGTTTAAATCATACTGACTATTATAAGTCAGTTGTCAATACCTGATTATCACCAGCACAGACTCTCTCTCTCTCTCTCTCTCTCTCTCTCTCTCTCTCTGAGCTTAAAAGTCAAATTTCAATATAAAATAATAATAATAATAATAATAATAATAATAAGTTTAATAATAAATTTAATAAGTTTAAGAAGAAGAAGAAAGTTTCTTGCCTCGAGTATCTCTATTCATGAAGGGACAATAAATCTGGAATTACAGAATTTACTGGAAATAAGAAGAATAAGAATGATAAGGAAATGAGTACAGATTAATAAAATAATATGGAACAATAAGAAGACATACATATAAAAACAATTATATATGAAAGATACTGACATCACAAAAGAAGTATCATCAGAAATGTATATTATAGGATAATACAGGCACATAAGCCTACTCATTGATCACACAAAAGTATCAAAATAATTTCTGTCTGTCTCCGTCCCTTTGTCTCTGTCTGTCTGTATATATGTATGTCTCTCTGTCTATCTGTATATATGTCTGTCTCTATGTACGTATGTATGTATGTATGTATATATGTATGTCTCTCTGTCTCTCTGCCTGTATCTTTGTATGTCTCTCTGTCTCTCTGCCTGTCTCTTTGTATGTATGTATGTATGTATGTATGTATGTATGTATGTATGTATGTATGTATGTATGTATGTACGTATGTATGTATGTATGTATGTATGTATGTTCAACACAAATACCTGATACAAAAACATCATTCCTATCTCAAATTAATAAAAACGTCCACCGATAAATATCCCGAGAAGGTAAGTTACATAGGGAGGGTCCATTTTACGAATATAATCTATCCTATCATAAAGCCTAGTGAAAACTGTACATTATGATGTCGCCTAATAATTAATCGGTTTGAGAAATATCTTTCCAACACGGACTCTCCATAATCCGTATTTTAAAAAAATGTAGCAAAGCTAAAAACGGAGACGTAAATACAAATAGGAGATTTCCGAGTTTTATTTCAGTAGTAGGCCTATATGCAGTGATATTTTATATAGGTTCTTGTCACTTAGAGTCATAATTGATATTAATTTTTGCACAAAATATTTCACTATCCTAATTCCCTTCTGAAACCATGTTTTCTAATACAAACTTTTTTCCATCCGTTGTAATATATCTATACGACCATATTTGTTTCACAATAAACATTCAGCTGTGGCGATTTTGAATGACCTAGACGGTTCTGTCCATTCTTCCAAAAATCTCTATCAAAACATTGTTTCGGATCCTTTTTGCTGGAGTTTAGAAAATCTATTACATAATTTGTTTAAAATAGCAATATCTAAACCTTTGCAACAAACACTTTCATTTTCACTCATAAGACAACATTCTTCTTGTAAATTTAAAACCATTCACTAAATAAATAAACGTATAATATAAATTCCCCAACCCCATGCCACCCCACCCCACCGCACCCCCACCCCATGATAACCTTTCGTAGCAATATTCCTTTTGATTTATTCAAATATGCCATACAATCTTGTGTAAAAACTGTACTTTGTTCCAAGAACCAGCTTTCAAGGTCAAGGCAAAAAATCGTGATTAATTCATGAAACGACTTAATTTTATAGAAATTTTATCTTACCAAACTGGACTAAAAACTGATTGTTGCACCGAATTATTAAGTCCTTAATTTCTTGAATTTTAAATAATTAAATAAACATCAGACAATTTGATTACAGACATGACTAATCCATATGATCCTAACACATAGATTGCATAGCCTAACATCTAAGTAAAATTTTATATATTTTCTCCAGTATGCAGTCTAAATAACAGTTTGTGTACTATTTCCATTATACAGTCTAAGTAATTGTATACTATTTCCAGTATGCAGTCTAAGTAATTGTATATTATTTCCAATATGAAGTCTAAGTAATAGTTAGTATACTATTTCCAGTATAAAGTCTAAGTAATACTTAGAAGACTATTTCCAGTATGCAGTCTCAGTAATCGTATACTGTTTCCAGTATGCAGTCTAAGTAAGTGATCGATAACTTACAGCACGCGTGCCACAAGATTGCACGTCAAGGAGTTTTGTGTGGCACGCCAAGGACAGCCAAAAATCTCGATTTTAACAGTGTTACTCTTGTACTGGTGGCACGCGCACGTTCATTTTGTAACTAATCCAGAAAAAAGTGGCACGCTATGTAAAACAGGTTGCCGACCCCTGGTCTAAGTAATAATGCGTGTGCTATTTCTAGCATGCAGTCTAAGTAATTGCTTACATACTATTTCCAGTATGTGGTCTAAATAATTGTCTGTTTACTATTTTCAGTATGCAGTCTAAGTAGTTGTTTCATTACTAATTCCAGCATACAGTCTATGTAATGTTTGTATAATATTTCCAGTATGCAGTGTTTAGAACTAACATTAAATATGTTCTTTTTTATTTAATTTAACATGGAATAATAATACTGAACAAAAGCAAAACTTATAAAAATGTTCGAACCAGAAGACACATCTACATCATGCGGCAGCTACAAATTGTCCACTTGTATGGGTACACGTCAATCAAAAAATTAAGTGGATCTTGAGCTGGCGGGGGGGGGGGGGGGGGGGCCCGAGTGGCCGAGTGGTCTAAAGCGCTCTTCGTTACGGATCACTGCCATCTCACCTCTGTCTGCGGCGGTTCGAGTCTAAGATTCAGCCAATGTGGGCATGTGAGAAAGCTTGCCAGTAGCTTCTCGTGGGTCGGTGGTTCTTTCCGCGGTTTTCCGGGTTCTTCCTCCACCATTAATACCGGCCGCCATGTATAGCCTATCGTGCTGAAAAATGGCGTTAAACCCCACAACAACAACAACAACAATAACAACAACAGCTGGCAGGGGATTCTACATTGCGTTAACTTCCGCTTCATCTTATTTAAATTCAAACTGTACATGGAGATTCCATCCGTCAAATTAGATTTGTCTGCAATCAACTTGGATTCCATGCAGGACTTCAGGAGACAGTTGAAAATTTGGGTCCATGCCGTCATAGATGTTCCTCCATCAGCTTGGATGGATATGCAAATGAAAGCAGATAAAGGTACGACTGAAGAAAGTAAGAACGACATGTCAGAAAAACCTTAAACTGGTGCGTGACATGACCAAAGATCATGTCCGTACAGATCATCCATATACCAATGCTGCCTTTTGATGCACTTTTCAACTCTGCTCGTATAGTTAGTGCGTTTAAACCAGAATACGAAACTAACAAAATTCTACACAAGCCGTCGGATTCGCTTGTGACACAATGACTGATTAGATGTGCATCATTGTTGAAGTGTATGAGAACAAACTGTTTCGGATTGGAGCACGGCTTAATGTAAAAGGATATGACGTCATGTGACCCAACGATCATGCAGATTATACCGCGATATTCCATATGTTGCATCTCATTCTATACTGATATTGAAGTTTGTGCATACAGATGGTGGTGTGAAATCAGCCCTTAGATGACAAAAAGATATAAGAGAATGTATTTCTTATGGCAGGTGGAACATTTATTTAATCCAATTCACTTACGAATGCCCCAATGTATTAAATGCAGATCCGCCATATTCAGTGATGCTATGTATTCACAAGCTTTAAAGAAGATAAGACAAGAAGCAGACACAAAGTGGCCGAATTCAAGCCGTATAACCATAGTTAAGTTTAAAGAAACAATAATCGTAGAAAATGGAGGTAATATACAGATAATTAACATGCTGTTCACGCAAAGTCCTAGAAGCAAACATAAGGTGTTATGAAGACGACTGTTTCCGGTGCTAATCACATAAATAATTGGTGGTTTAGTTCCAGATTCTTAGTTCGAGTAAAATCACGTGCCTTAAACGAGTGAAAATGACAAGCAGTTTACTAGAAGAAATTCAGAAAATGAAATTATGTGAAAGTACTTTAATGTCAATGAGACTGTACACGGCACAGAAAAGGTGTGTCAGCATTTCCAACAACTTTGAGTATCTCAAACAAGACATGGAGTCAGTACTAACACTCTCAAAGAATAAAACTCTATGTCAATCACAACAATAGATGTTTAGATTAAGAAAGGAAATCCGTCGATAGAAAAGGGGAATTTGATATGCCAAAACAAAAGGAGGAACACCCGTAAGACCTACATTTCATTCACACTAGGATTCTTAGGACTGACAGTGCCAATATAGATATCACACACACACACACACACACACACTTGACAGCTTTTGTCCAGTATGTTTACCTATAATGGTCAAAAGCTACCAGAGTTATGGTTCCATTTCCTTGTCAGTACAAACATAGTGTGTGGCCATAATACACATTACACTCCCACCATACAATGCATATCAAAATCATGAATCATTCCATGTTAAATTCAATTCATGTCACAAAAATTTAGCAACGATAGTCAAAGCAGACATTTTTTTTAACAAATAAATTTAGATGCGAACAACTTTCATGGCTAACGAATTAGATATATTTTCTCCCAAACTGACACCTTGTGACAACACAAAACAGCTTTTCTTATCAAAGTTAAACCCAAATTGACAAGCATAAAATAAAATCGAAACTGCTGCAGCCATATACAGATATACGTGAAATACTATTATATTTTAAAATTGCTCTCGTGTACACATCATTCGACTGGCAGTGTGTTGATTCAAAAATGTGTAACCTATAGCTAATACTTCGTGTCTCAAATTCTGATATCCAATGCATACTTTACAAGGTCAACACCGAGCTTTGAGGCTTGGTGGTCATTGTACTGCAGAGATTCAAAAGTCAACAAAATATGTAAGCAACTATGTTAACATATGCTTTTGAATGGCAACTGAATAGGTATCATCAATCTCGATTTTTAACAGTCGTATACAGTGTAAAACTGCCATTGTATCCTCGAACTAAAGTAGTCTTTGATTTCAGCCTACTTAAACGTCTACAATAGGCATTTGTACCATTTTCCATAGTGTTCCCTCAATGACAAGATTACTTTCTATCAATACACTAACACCAACTATGCTGCAGTATATATATATATATATATATATAGAGAGAGAGAGAGAGAGAGAGAGAGACAGAGACAGAGACAGAGATACAGACAGACAGAGACAGACAGAGACAGACAGAGATACAGAGAGAATGAGGGAGAGTGAGGGAGAGAGTATGTTATCATATTTGGAATATGACCGTTAAAGGTCGATGCTATAATTAACAGCAACAACAAAATGTTTTATGTCAGATCTTTCTTCAAACGTTTTCAAACAACACCAATAAGCCCCAGTTGAATCATACATTGTAATGCAGTTGCAAATGAAAACTTTATCAGTGTGGTTCACGTATCAGTCCACACGCTATTCCACATGAAGATGCACTAGTAATAGCAACACTTGCCATATATCTGTGAAAGAAAAAATATATATATTACCAAGTTAACCATGCAATAGATATTTCCTCACAGTTACAAACCAGTATTATAATGTATAGTACCATTGCCTATCATATAAATGTTTTCCAAATAAGAACTGATGAAATTTAAAAATTATCCGTATAAAAGATATGAATTACAATTTTTATTTTCATATGACACCCATCGACCTTATGTGATACTACGGTAATTAGATCGGGAATGTTTGGGGTTTTTTTACGTTTACATTTTCTCATGGGTAAAACTTGTGTACTTAGGACCCCCACCCACCCACCCCACCCCCGCCTTCGTCAACATATTAATGCGCGGTGTATACAAAAACAATAGGACTTTGCTCCAGACGCTTATTGTGCAATACTTTCAACAGGTAGAAATGAAGAAAATAAATCTGGAATTTTTTTCTTTATAGAACGGCATATGTAGCTAAATTCTACTTAGACAATTATTCAGATTTCATAACAGAATGCAAGACCTGATGACCTTTATATAAAATGAGAGACAATAATATTACCTGATTAAAACTGCATGTGTTGAATCTGTTAATTACGTTGCAAAAATACAGGGTTAGTTTTATTTCATTGGAAAAAAATGGGTGAGGAAAATAATTTATGTCAGTGTTTGTACCAAGACAAGAAAATCCCAGTCACGTGGTTAAAGTATTTGTCTCCCCACTCGACAGAACCTCGTAGGAGACAAATAATATAACCCCTTGGTTGGGATTTCCTATTCTCGGTGCAAACCCCAACAGAGATGCTATCAATCTCGACATGTAACAGGTCTGAGTTACATTCTGCATCTTAAAATAAAATCCTTTGATAAATTATTAGTTGATATTCGGTGTGAATAAGAATTCATACTTAAATTAAGCAATTCGCACAGGAAAAAATAGCAGTTGAAACGGACATATGCATAAACATAACGAATAAAATGCTGATTGGTAAAGAGTAAAAAGTGCAATTTCATTTAGAACATACTGGAGATTGAGGGAATACATAATGCATTATTTTCGGGGAAATATAGCTGATATGACCGGTGAAATTTTTGTTAATATTATAGCTTAAATAATAACAAAGGCACTCGAAAATGGTGCAAACAAAATATTCATCATAAATCAACGAGTTCAGAAAATACACAGAGATAATGACGTGGTAGTCATAAAAAAGAATGCCATTTAGCTAAGAAATGGTTTTTCAACCTACGTAAGGAAAATGGTGGAAGGAAAGGAGAAAGCATTAGAGATTTATTACGAATGTAGAAATTAGTAAATACAAACTCAAATTTCGATGGACGTTACCATTACAAATTAAACAAATTAAAAATTAAATCCAGAAAGTGACTGAAAGATTCGAAATAATTGTGTTTTAAAACGTAAATCTTCATCGATATGAATATATGAACTGCTGCAATTTATCAGAGTTCTACGCGAAACTTTACGGATCTTACATCACGGTTCGATCTTAATAGTAAGTTAATTGTATAAAATATTAAATTTACCATCGAGGAAATCCGACGTTGTAAGAAAACGTACCAATCAATACAAAAAAAACAGTGACCTTGATAATATTAGAAAATAAAACATATGGTCAGCATACGCCCTTAGGTTACCGGCCGATGTATTATTTTTAATGTTGTATTTAAACATGGTGTCTTAACATAGCATTGATTACGCGGTGTTACACAGCAAATATAGAAGCGATAAGGTAACGCAGGAGTCCAGTGTAATTTTAGTCTGTTTACAATCCTTTGATTTTCATGTTTTACGCTATTTTTAACTTCAAGACTAATTTTAAAAAACCAGACAAAGAATTTTTCTTTTCTTCTGTAAATTGTTTTCTACTGCTGATAAGATTTTTTTGTCACATGTTTTGCTGGATATTTTGAAGGTTAGAAAAACAGGATATTTGAATGTGCATATAAACCTTTTAGACACCTTTTTATACAATCCGATGACTCGGATTTATGGCCAAAAATTATTTCAATTTGGTATTTTCTAGAAGTATCTACAATGTGCATAATGACATTAAATCGTGTGTGAGACATGTCAGAACACTTCCGGCAATGTTATTTGCAGTAATGGAGTTACTCAAGGGGAAAACCTTTCACGACTGGTTACCTAGAAAATGCGTTGTTCTCAAAATTGGAAAGGTGTTAATTTCGATCTCACAGACAAAAGTATTGTCACTTAAATTACGATAAATATTCTGTTATATGCAAATAATAAAATTGTACCCACTGAAATGAAAGAGGTTAATTATTTTGGGAACGCTGCATAAACTGGAAACAGATGTTTCATACAAGCGACGGAAAAGCATTTGATAGGCGAAAGGAATAATAACAATTATTAAGTTAGGTAAGATCTATCCTAAATCATACACTGTTACAATTATTTGGGAATTTATTTTACGAGAAATATAATTGTGATTAAAGATATAAAATCTAATAGAGCCTTTTATTAATTTAATCTAATAGTTTTAAATAAAAAATATCTGATATTACTATTGAGTCACAGCTCAAATAATGCGTGTGATACAGATCTGAGGTTTGAAGATTCCAAACACGGATGTGATAGAAAAATTCCATACATGTCCCTGAGATAAAATTTAAAGTTAGGACACAAAACCATACTATTACAAATCTCTTAATATATCAAGCATTAAATTTGAGGTTTAATTCTACGAATGAAAACATTTGAGGAACGTTTCTAACGTTATAGAGTTTCTGTCAAAAAATCATTTCAGAGCCATGTGTAAAACAATTGTTTCCATTGTCTCTTTGGGCGATGTATATCGACCATTATGTATCACCTTGTGATCTGGGCAAAATAAAGTTCTGTTCTGTTATGTTCTGTTTTGTACCATAAAACACTGTCCCGTTTTCACTGTCTTACAACATTCTTCGATATTAAATGCTTGGCAATACTTAAATTGTAAAATGCAACTGTATTTTATGAGGTTTGTTTCCTTTTTTCTGAAATTCCTGAGTCTGAGCGTCTTTTCTTAAGCAACCTCACAATTCCTGGAGGAAACAAAACAAACAAAATAAAAGTTATGTTCGATTGTGTTTATATACCTGCCATCAACGATTAATTAAGAATAAAAACCTAATTCCCGACCAATGCTTTTTGCTAAAATGACGTGATTTAATATAGGTCTCAGATGGAAACTGTTGTATAATGAAATAAAAGTTAGCATTGTACATAAACTATATAAAAAAAAATTGTTTTGTTGCCGTGTTTTGTTTTGTTGTTGTTGTTGGCGTTGTTCTTAATTTGTTTTGTTTAGTTTTGTCTTATTTTTTCGCAACGATCACTTTATTATTTGAACATTTTAAGAAACTAATAAATATTAAAACTATTAAACAATTTCTTGATTCTTAGGAGTACCGCTATGGACTCTCACGGACACATTGAATAAACATTACTCTTTAAACGTGTATAGACAAAATGGCATCTGGCAACATACAAATTGACCTGTGAAAGCATACAAATCGACCTGAAGAAACAGACAAATTTACCTGTGGAAAAATACAAAATGGGCTCTTTTCTTTCTTTCATATTTTAAATTATCCGTCAGAAATTGAAAGTGCGGACACACCAACAATATTAACATGAATAGATGTACTAAAATAATCGAAACAACCTTTTCATGCAATTTGAAACAACGCTTCTTGACAAATTTGTATGAATTATAAATATCATTAACATACCACAATACAAACACTAGCTTGACAAAAATAGTTTTTACAACAAGTTCGAGAAATAAATATTTGTATGATTGATATTTGTCTAGATATTTGTACATATGCTATTTTCAAATAAAATAAAACAACCCCCAACGTATTTAAAAAAAATAACATACAAAGTTCGCTTCAATTCAAAACAACAACAAAAATCCTCGGTAACTACAGTATGTCGTCGAGGATATATTTACGCACTTTCTATCAATAAATATACAAGCGATGTTGTGCAGAACGCAGTTACATAATTCATCCTTTCGTTCGGCAGCAACCATAGACTGAAACTCGATTCCGACAGATATCAAGATACAATTGTTTTACGAAATTTAGGGGTTTCTTAAGACTGTATTGACAATAATTCCAAAATATTTCCACGTAAGGAACAAAATGGACAAATGTTGCATTCACGTTCAATGCAATGCAGCGTTGAATTAAAGAACACCTATTTAACACAAATATTGACGAATCACCTATGTATGCATGTATGTATGTATACATGTATGTATGTATGTATGTATGTATGTATTATATATATAGAAGGAGACAGACATATATATATATATATATATATATATATATATATATATATATATATATATATATATATATATATATATATATCCAAATTTGCTGTTCCAATTTTGAAGTAGAGAACAATTTTCAAACGTTGAATTTACAATGGTATACATTTAGAAATTTCAAGTGGCATTGGAAAGTGTCACGTTAACTATATTAATATCCTTCCTCATAAACCTTTTCTTTCAACCAAATATGTTCTGTGTCACAAACACAAGCAAAAATACTGTCTTGGAAAATCGCTTGGTATTATTTAGCTACTGCTCTCCTTTACCATTAAAAAGGGAGATGGAAATCGAAGATGATAGTGAAAAAACACAATACATTTTCAACAGATTGGGAACACGGTCTTAGCAAAACTAAAAAAGCTTTCATGACTGTTACTACTAGTAGTACTACTGTTGTTGCTGCTACTGCCACTACTACTACTACTACTACGTATTACAAAAAACAACAATAATAATAACAGCAATAACAATTACAACTGCTGCGAAAACTTCATTTCATCTAAAACTTCCTTCAAATCTCAGTGTTACCAGCTACTCCATGCCCAATTGTTTGTCTTCCTGTGCCCACGCACCCATTCCCCGCCCCCTTCTTGTGGTTCAAGCTTCTAACACAGTTTGAATAATATGGCTTGTAAAGCATAATTTAATATCTCAAACGGCAATGGTTGATATTGTGAAGTATCGCATAATTACGCACACGCTGTTGCATACAAAAACGCACATAAAAACGGGTCTATTTTATAATCTGGGTAGTCTGGAAGCTTATATTAATAATCTATGTCTTTAATAAATTACTCCACCGAACAAACAGAAACGAAAGAAACCGACACCAAATCTTCCTTCTGATTTTATTGTAAATGAACAAGTGTCCCAATTGATGCCCATTACGTTTTATAATTAAATATTCTAGTTTAATATTTAGAAGAAAAAAGGTTTATATTCAATTTTTTTCTGTGCGATATTACGTTAGTTTCAGTCAAATAGTGTTGAAAGTTGTTTACTTACTTTTCCCAGGTGTATACGGAAACACACTACTTTAGGTAATTATGAGATAATGAAAACAAATTATGACAGGCAAATGTAGATATAAATAAATAGGGATGAAAAGACAGCTGGGTAGACTTATTAAAATTGGCCACTCCTCTTCCTATTACTATACAAAGAGGGGAAAGGTGTTGTCCGCGTGTCTCCACTGTGTAATAAAATTATACATTTTAAATTAAAACCTCCGTGGTATATATGTATTGTTTAATATCCCGTAAAACCTATGTACACCCATCTTTTAGGGGAAGATTATGGTCCTTTCTGAGCATTGATTCCCTCTGATCTCATTATTATAGGAAATAGCTTGGCCCAATGCTCAAACGTATTCAATTAGACTTCAGAGAAGCTTTCAGTCATTATGAAGAAGAAATTTTCAACTTCATTTCTTATGACGAAGCAGATGAACAAGTTTAACTTTACATCAAAGCTACCAGGTCAATAGTCACGTAGGTGTTTTCCGAAATTACTTCATTCTAGACAGGGAACGAGAGAAATCACTACACTGCAGACAGGGAAAAGGAGAAATTATTTAATGTAAAGTACATTTTGTCTCCAAGTTCTTATGTCATTGTAATATGAGCCCATCAACCGGGTAATTCCACCAAGGGTGCCCAAAAGTACACCGACAAAAATCTAATTAAAGGTTTACAAATGTCCCCCTTTATAAAGCTATCCCGTTTTATTACCGTTAATCTTCTGTAATAAAAGGCCAATCTAGGTTAATTAAGGCATCTATCGGGAACAATAAGAGTTAACAGGCTAAGGAAATACAAAGGGTGGAATGAGTATTGTTTAAAAAGGGTAAGTGCGACTTCTTATCACAACATATCCTAGTCACCAAAAGATAGCCGCCAGGTCGCACGGGCCTGCTAATCGTGGACATGAAACACCCATATTACCCTAAATTACCCATACCGTGAGTGGCTATTTCAAGATTGAATCTTGTTTACGCAAATTTGATTCGCGTTAGCGGGTAGATCAAAGACATTCAGGTGCTAGGTGTTTATAAAACATTCGCTGGATAGAGTTTAATAGTTCCTGGTTAGGAACTTATAAGGGTGCAAATTTATCAGTTACCTATCTTTTTGACTATCAAACGTTTAACAGTCTCCTTGGATACTATTATACTTATTAGGAATAACAGACTGACTAATGACCGGCTATGCTATAATTTATAGCCGTGGTTATAAAACCAAAGCATGGAGTCAAAAATAACTGAAAACAAAAATGATAGTTTTATAGCCAGCTTCTCTGGATACCGAGAAAATCTACCTAATATTAAACAATGTCCAGTACACCCTGTTATGGATATAGCTCTATTTTTCTTAGCGGCCAGTAGTCTCTTTCTTACAATGCCCATAAAATTCCATAAATGGGGATAAATTGCTTCCGTTGATACGTCTAACATTTGCCATGTCGTGTGATAATTACCTTTATAATCTATTCGTTTCATCAAATGAGCAGGTGCGAAAGTGTCCTGTAGCAATGCAGGCGGCAAAACCGGCGTCAAGTTATTGAAATAATTTACAAATCGGCCATTGATGACATGTAATGGCCCCATTGCGTGATGTTAACTTTCGGATGTTGTGATTCTAGCTTATCATAATTAACCACGCCTACTTACGCTTTTATCTGTCAGCGCGTGACCAGTAGTTGAGGCTCTTTTTCTTAAAGCTCCGCCTATCAATTTGCCATGTCAATATGTTGTCTTGTTGACTCTATTGAGCCTGTGCTTTATCAATCGTACGGCATATCACCCAACGCGTCTCAAGCATACTGCCACAGGGAATGTTAATATCACGTCGATTCCACGAATGATGTAGAACCATATATAGGGAATTATCACTTTAAATTGTATTCCAATGCTTTGTAAGGGATTCAGAACTTCCATGATTGTGTTATTACCTTTTCTTTTTCAAAAGCGATTTTTTAAAGCAGTTGTAACATGTTAGCGGACAAGACAAGTGACTGTGCTGATACTGGACGAAATAACAGAATGACCAACTGTAACCTTGGCGTGTATGAGACTAAGCCACCGTATCCAGACTCGTCGCCATCGAAAATAGAAGACGATCGGACGGACAGGAAAGATTGTTCCTTGTCTCCAAGTTCCTTTAGCTCTAACACTTCTGACCTTGACCCGAGTTCGGAAAAGTCAGGAGCAGACTCCGACACAGAGTATGAAAATCGTCCCAGCAAATCCCAGTATTACAGATCACCCAGTCCTAAACTGAAAGGTAGGTTCATTTATTTATTTACTTACGTAACTTACATATATGCATTGCCTAACTGAAATAGTTTCTTCATATTTTTGGCCCCTCCCCATCACAAATTACCCCTCCCTTTTGCTTGAACGACCTTTTTCATATATTCACGACACTGTCGATACTATTTTCCCGTTGATAGCGAAGATTTGTTTTGCACACTATTTGCATGATTAATTTTGACACAAGTAATGCAATCTGAGACAGAATGTTATGTAATGTAGTTCCACAATACTATATAACTACATCTTTAAATCGTAACAGCATTAGTAACGTTTCGCGTGAGTTACACAAGTTGTCCTTTCTTTTTTTTAAATTCTTATTAAATATGACACACGTTCCTAACGATATGTCTAAAATTTGACAGATACTCTTTATTTTGAATAATGCATTTGTGGGGACAACATGTACAAAATCGATATTCCGAATACATCCAATCCAAAAATGTTTGCATTTATTAAAATTATCCCATGTTATACTCAGTTGCTACATCTCTGAATTCATATTACACATATGTTGAATGTGCTAATTATCTGTGTGTCTATATATATATATATATATATATATATATATATATATATATATATATATATATATATATATATATGTATATGTATATATATATATATATGTATATATATATATATGTATATATATATATATATATATATATATATATATATATATATATATATATATATATATATATATATATATATATATGTATCTATATATATGTATGTATATATATATGTATATATATGTATGTATATATGTATATATATATGTATATATATATATGTATATATATATATATATATATATATATATATATATATATATATATATATATATATATATATATATATATATATATATATATATATATATAGACCAGATAAACTGAATAAAGATCACAGAAATATAAACATACTTGATTTTGAGCAGGAAAGACTTATTAGGTTGTCAATATACTCCTGGAGGCAACTGACAAGGTGATCACCCCCTTTCTTCAACTTGCCTAAATTTCTGACAATCAGGTAACAGTCCATCATTCATTTTATATATGTTGGACCAAATGACAACACACAATTTATAAAAGCATTTAGCGTCATCTGTTTTGTCAAATGTGCACTACGTGTTAAGTTATTGCCATCTGTTACGAAAATACAAACACTTATCTGCTTAGATAATACCATGTAATATTGTGACGGAGGAATATAAAGTTTGCTTGAAAATGGATAGATAAATTATAGTAGTACTTGTAGTTGTAGCAGTAGATGTTGTGGTGCTTGATGTGGTTGTGGTAGTGGTGGTTATGTTGGGAATACTATACGCTGCTGTAGTGATTGTTTTTATAGTTATTCCTGTTTAATAATAATAATAATAATAATAATAATAATAATAAAATTATTAATGATAATAATAATGACGATGATGATGATAAATAAATAAATAAATAACGAAACATTATGATATTGGTATATTAAAGTGTCATGACACCTCAATAATTAAACAAAACTGATAACTAAACACATTTAAATTTAACCGAGAAGCACACATAACCATTAGGCTTTTCTTTACACCAAATATACATTGAAAGTTTTGATTGCAATGTTCTACAGGAAACTGAAATGTCTCAAACTGATTGCTTCTCCAATTGCACAAATTATTTTACAATTTAATTTAAAATTAATTCTTCAGGCGCATTATGATAATTTGAAATCAGTAGACATTTCTCTTTTTACTTCAAGTATTAATTGATTGATTTATTTGTCTGTTTATTTAATTGTTTATATTTCAAAGTATTTGTTGCATTATACTATCAAATCTTAAACAACTGTCAAATAAACAGTCATGGTAAAAAATATACTTACCCTATCTTACCGTATGTACATATTTATAAGTCGAGTCAAACTGCAAACAACATAGACACTGACCTGCCTGTGCATCATGTTACTGCAGATCTGGGTCTATGTTGTTTCTTTTACTAATTAGTCCTGGCGAACTCAAATGACCCAGATCTACCGGCGCATTACATTGTTTTCTATTACACAATTTGCATAGCATTTATCGTAACACTCTGTGTTTGTATCTTTGAGGATATTTTCTTCTTCTTAAAGTCTAATTATAGGTTTGACACACATTTCACAAATATTCACCTATTTCTCCAGGGTTTTCACAGAGAGAAAAATTCGAATGTAACACTTTAGGAAGTGTTGATTTTCAATCTTTTTTAAGATGCAATTGTTTAAAGTTTTGTATTACATGAAAATAGCTCATTCCTATATATTTGTTTTATGACCGTGGAACTGCGTCGAGTACATTTCAACTGCATAAAACTAACAGCACAGTATGGGTGCCCGCACATAGGAGCAAAGGGGACACTCCACCCCCACCCCCACCCCCACCCCGATTTCAGCACTAAGCCACATTTTAGACTGCATCCGTAAAAGGTTATAGCTAACCAAAACATGTTTGCCCCCACCCAACCGCCCGAAATAATTCTGCTGGAACCCTTGCAGCACAGACATTGCTATCGAATATAAAATCCTGTATCAGTGCCAATGTACAACATAACCAAGTACAGATGTATAATGCTTTTAATGACTCTAAAATAAATGAAAACCAAAGTTCCCATAGTAATCTCTTAATGGAAGTTTATCTAGAAATAATGCGTTTCCATGATTGATCTCTCTTTGTTAATATTACCAAACGTTACATGTTTTGGGATTCTGATGGCAAACGATTTTCGCGCTCTTGATAATAATATTTAAGTGGAAAGTCACTAATTGTGTGTTTATGCGCGCGAGGAAGTCATTGAATATCTATACTAACGGAAAATAAAATTGGAGAAGAATTCAGACAAAATTAGAGTTGTTCAAACTAATATTTTGTAGTCTTTTTATACTGTAACTTCTTGAATAATAATAATAATAATAATAATAATAATAATAATAATAATAATAATAAGGATAACAACAATAATAATAACATTATTATTATCATTATTAATATTATTATTATTATTAATATTAATTATTACTACTACTACTACTGCTACTTTATTACGCTGTAAAGGATGAAATCAATCAACTACTGGAGTCACATTGCTCCACCGGAAATATGATTTAGTAATATTTCTTTTCACGAAATGTTTATTTTAATATAAAAATAGACATGTTTTAGAGCAATGGAAGTGTATATACTGTTAATATATATATATATATATATATATATATATATATATATATATATATATATATATATATATATATATATATATATATATATATATATATATATATATATATTTATTTATTTATTTATTTTTAAAGACCATACAGTTAATTGTGCTTCATAATATGTAATGTATACGATTAAATAAAACTCGTACATTAAAAAACAGATCGAAATACTGCTTCCAGTTTACATAATATTTACTGAATCCTTGTTGAAAAAAATCTGATTAAGGTAAATGAAATAGAGATTTCTTCTTTTACAATGTTATCTTTGTTTTTATCCATTTAGAAATGATGCTAATTTCACTGCTTTCATTCATTCGTACAGAAAACAAGTCAGTTAAATCAGGATCGCTATGCGTAAGGCTATTTCTTTTAAAACGTGTAAAACAAAAATGCCACAAAATATACTTTCTTTGACGGTGTTCTAGGTGCGAAACACCTAATTTAAATATCACTGATCTGCAATCACACCTTGAAATCGTTGAGGTAACACTGGTTCGTGGGGAAGATTTATATACATTTCTTATCAGATAGTAGTATGTATGTATGTATGTATGTATGTATGTATGTATGTATGTATGTATGTGTATGTATGTATGTATGTATGTATGTATGTATGTATGTATGTATGTATGTGTGTGTGTGTGTGTGTGTGTGTGTGTGTATGCATGCATGCATGCTGTATGTATGTATGTATAATATTTTATTGTAGATCCTATCCAATAATAGAATGTTTTGTGCATATGTATTTTGCATAACTCCTTCTCTCCTTCTGCCGTCGTCTACTTAACCGTTGTTGCCTCATTGCTCATTACTAACTTCTTCCCATCCTTTTCCTTTACTTTCTTTTCATGATAAAATCTGTACACGTTAGGCCGCTTCGAGAGCTACCTTTCACCATGCATTGAACAATTGTTTTTGGTACAAGACTGCATTTTGAAATTACCACTGTCCCTGTGTGCACTCAGCATATCCCATAAACACTACCAGACTGGTTATCTAAAGATAATTAGATGAAATGTATCAAATAATCCAAGTTAGGATATATCTTTAAGTTCGTGCAAGGCTTCAGCTTACTTTGAAAATGACAGATAATGATGTTCACAGAAATAACTACTGAAAAAGGAGGGAGATGATTCTAGTGATTCCATTCAATTTCGATGGGAATAAGAATGGTTGGTGGTGGTGAAAATGTGATTAATGTGACTGCTTTTGTACTCTTGGGATATGTTTGATAAACTTGAAAGTAAAGTTAAGTCAGTCACCGTGACATTGCACGTTATCTTTGACATTTCAACTGTATATAACAGTTGATATATTCATTACAAGGTTTTTACACGGATAGACGAATTTATTTAATATATCCATCATACACTAATGGTTAATTAGCAGACTCAGTAACAAGCCAGCCAGATCGGTTCGGGAATGTATAGACCCTTTGAGTTTCCCACGGGAATATCAATAAATTAGGACATGGATTATGAATCCGAAAGGAGAATTATGCTTTTGTACCAGCCTCAAAGCTATTTTATCAGAACATACAATTTGCCTAAATAATTTGTATTTGATGTATATCTCGCAATGTTCTAATAGTGATTGTGTGATAGTTATTATACCCGACCTTAAGGCATCAGAGTGCGTGGAGGATATGACGAGGAATGAGTGGAGTGAGAATGTGGGGATGAAAGCGGAGGCGGGAGAGGGGAGGAGAGAAGGGGGGATTACCGGTTTAAAATGCCATCAGTGTAAAAAAAAAAAAAAAAAAAATTCGGGTCACACATATATGACTAAGCATTACTTCGCTTACACATTAGGCATATAATCGTAAGCATTATTATATAATCGTACTCATTACGCATATAGTCGTAAATATTTCCATAAAGTTGTCATAGTAGCATAAAGAATTTCAACACACACACACACACACACACACACACACACACACACACATTTCAATTCAAATTTCGGAAAAGAAACATATTTATACTTGAGAAAGATGTTAGATTGAGCTATATTGCGTTAATTATTCATACTATTCAATACTTTGTCCATACACAAAATAAAAGTCATGAAGATAATATGTATGAACTTAGTCCCCTAGGACCGATTTGAACAGTCAAACATGCACATTCTTACTTACCTTACTATTATTATTATTATTATTATTATTATTATTATTATTATTATTTTTATTATTATTAATGTTATTATTATTATTATTATTATTATTATTATTATTATTATTATTATTATTATTATTATTACTATCATCATCATCATTATTACTATTATTATTATTATTATTATTATTATTATTATTATTATTATTATTATACGTCTAAAAAAATTGACGAGTGCAGTTTGGAAGGTAGCAAAAAATAATACTGATATTAATAAGGAAAAACTCATTATGTTACTGCTTGTGATTCATCGTTTTGAACTGTTCCTATATCTTTGTCAAAATTGTCAAATTATGCAAGATTTTGTTTTAACAAAATTTGATCTTTCTTTCTTTCTCTCTTTCTTTCTTTCTTCCTTTCTTCCTTCCTTCCTTCCTTCCTTCCTTCCTTCCTTCCTTTCTTTCTTTCTTTCTTTCTTTCTTTCTTTCTTTCTTTCTTTCTTTCTTTCTTTCCTTCTCAACCACTGATTGACATATATATGCATTTATATTTCAAAATAGAACAAAAAATGAGGAACAGTAGGACTATGCCGACCACGAAATATACTTCAAGCAAAGAAGATCAAACATTTGATTGTATTCTCGTGTCCATTACAAAATTGATATGAAGTTTTTTATTTAACGAAAATATTACAACAGTAATTGTTGTTGGCAGCAATATTGCAGTTGTTACGTCCACCACTGCAATTGTCGTGATTTTGCCTATCATCACCAAAAAATCAACATAGTCACCCCAGCCACTGTGGATTGCCAATCACCACAAGAAAATCAACACGATCACACAAATCAGCGTAGATTACCTATCATGATAATAAAATCAAGCCAATCACCCCAATCGCCATGGATTACCCATCATCGGTCCATATTCAACACAATCACCACTTCTAATTTAACTCTTGTATGAATAGCAGAAACAGTATTTCACTTTGTTCATGTAAAACCAGAACTTAGCATTAAAAATAGCGCAGTCAAAGCCAATATCCATTGATCCCCTCTATCCTTCCCTAATCTACCACATCGTGTGTGTCTGTCTGTCTGAGTGTGTGTGTGTGTGTGTGTGTGTGTGTGTGTGTCAAATATGCGTCATGTATCACAGTATCGGAACGTGTCCGCCTAGATTATATATTCCAGTAGACATGTGCTTCATTCCCTAGTGTTAATGACAATTATAAGGATCTAGAAACGTCCAACGGTCGCACAAAATTAACGGAATAAGACAAATCAAGAACACAGTCTACCGCAATAGTATTTTGCTGCACAAATTCCCGATAGCTAGGGGCACAGATCACCGAGAAATATACAATGACGCAGTCGCACAGACTCCGATACCCTGATTAATGTATAATCCAACTAATCTCTCTTAATGCTTATCCTGCACTTAAAATAATACGATGCCATTCAGGAGAACTAATTATTGCAGACAGATGGAGATCACCGTTATCCGGCTGTCGAGTGAATCAGATACGATCATTATCATGTCTGATAAACTAGACTGGACTGGATGCCACCGTCACAAGGCTGTATCTCCAAAGTCTCCGCTACAGCTGAGTTGACTGAGCATTGAACTAGAAATCTTAGGGTTCAGGGTTGGATACCCACCTAGCTGATTTTGGGTCGGCTGTGTCGATGCCTTTGGAAAGGCATTTAAGCTTCCATTTTCCTTGTCATGATGTAGCCAATAACATGCTACAAGTGCTGCGGCACACAAACAAAACAAATACACGTTCGCACGAAGACATCCATTTTTTCTCTTCAAAAGTCACGCTATCAAAATATCAAAAGCAAAATGGCATACGAATGTTTCGGGCTATGTAAATATTAATATAATCCAAAGAGGCTGGATACTGCAGTGGTTGGTTCACTAGTTTTACTTCTCTGCGGTCGCGGTTTCGATCTAGGTAATTGACACGTTAAAATGAGTTTGATTGCGCATCCTCGGTTTGTTTACTTCTCCGAGTTATTCAGTTTCTGCCATATTATAGACCAGCTCACGCCAACGCTTTGGATCCTAGAGAGCGCTGTGCATTGCACTGACATCCAATAAACGAAGTTTAATTTTCTGTTTAATCCCGGAAAGCTGAACATCCTGTATTGGGCTAATCAGTCATCGAGACGGGGTGAAAATAAACAGTGCATGTTTGTTCACCCGCATCCTGATGATGAAGTAAGTCATCAAAAGAGAGACGGATTTTCTCTTTCGTTCAGCCTCATCCAAACTGAATTTGATTAATGCGTTAGAGCATCAAAGGCTATTATCGTTTTTATTTATAATTTGGTAATACGTGAATGTCGGATTTGATTTTTAACATAAATCCGTTAATATGGCGGGCTCTGTGGGCAGAGGTAATGTAACGTATCTCCAGCTTTTAGGAATATAATACAGACTGGTAATCAAATTCTAAGAGAGTAATCATTGAAATGAAGAATTGGGATTGCCAGTTGCTTTGATCTTTAGCTGTAGCGATCTGAACAATTGTAGACCCGACTGTAAAAGCGACATTGGCTTTTGGTTGTTTAGTGGTTTATATAATTGCCAGAGAACAAATATAATACCAGCCCGTAGGAGATGGATTCTGAATAAACAAGCCGGGTTAACAAAATCTACATCACAAAGAGCATGTAAATTATTAATTTTCATTGCTCATTACAGACAGTGAAGCAGGCGCAGTGAATTTACAATGAAATAATCAAACCAATAAATAGCAGCAGCGGGTAGGTTTGCTTATTAGAAATAAAAGTCTGGCCATTGAATCTTGTCTCTAAGTTGTACACAGTGTATAGTTGAAGCATTCCATATTCATCACACAGGTACCACATTCGTTTCCCTATATGGCATTGCGACAATATCGGATTTTCTTTTACAAACACAATAGCTTGCATTGACACGCCTACGGACGACAGCATGGGTGTTAGTGTGGGGGTGGGGTTACCCGGCTATCAGTTACCACCCTTTAGATCGCTGAACATACGTGTTCATTATTTCCTTGCCCCAACCCTATCTTCTATCTAGCTTAAATATTTTCTGCGTTATTTTCAACCGTTTCATTTGTTAATTTCTCTCATGTTTTTATTTTATCACAAAAAACGAAACAACTCACTATATGGTTTCTGTTCATTTGTTCTTCTTGCAATAGTCATGTAAGCAAGAGCAACAAATAAGTTATTTGTCTTGACAAATATTGACGGTAGAGGAATACAAAGAATCAATTCAATCATAACATGCAGAAAAGGACCTTGTTGATGGGAAAAAATTCATTTTTGTTTCTTTTTTAGTAATTTTACTTTGGGAGCGCTTATATGGTCTCATTTAAACAAGGACTAAGCTGCAATAAAGAATTAAAAGATAACAGTTTGTTCCATTTACATGCGAAATTTACTTCTTCGTATGTACAGATTATTCCCATATATATTCTTTTTCGACATGAGAACTTTCTTAAACAGGGATGGATGCAAAATAGAATTATGTTTCACTTAAATGGATACCGTCGCTTTTTCTGGCGCTGTTGTGCATGTTTTCTTCGACAAATCATTGTCAGCTACCAATATTAGACTTCAACGCTACCTGTAGCATTGTTACTAAATCTGACAAACATTTTAGCTGTGATAATGAGTACATCGAGAAGCCCTTTATTCGTTTGGAAGTTGACGCTGCGAGCTGCTATCCAGTTTCAATGGACAACAGTATTTGCTCGTGGAAGCCATGTTATTTTTTGTGCCTAGGTACAGTAAGACCAGTTTGAATAGGGAGGGAGACTTGTCAGGACTACTCAGGTATTCGTGTTCACGGGCGTCGAACTAATTCTAACTATCGTACTTAGTCACGGTCTTCAGTCGCGTGGAAGTGGGGGCAGAGATCATGTGGGTTCATGATTTGAAGGTTTTCAAATGTGCAAAAATAATCATTAAGTAGAATTGTAGGTAGCTTAACGAGGGGCGATCATGCACTGCTCCCATTTATCATAGAAAATGAGCCTGTCCTAAAAGTGGCAAAATACATTTATTCGAGGACGTCTTATTTTCAGATTGGAAATGTCGTAATTTACCGGTGATTTATTTCAAATAGTTTCAAAGCCTAATTGGAAATAAAAGTCCAGTCATCAACAAGTACAAGTCTTTTATTTTATTGCATGTCTAAATTTACTTACCCGGTTAATTACGAAGTACTTTAGGGGTTAGCCAAGGTTGTCCCCCTAGTCATGTTAAGCGTAATCTTTTATGCACGGGACGTGCATCTTATAGTTCAAATCATAACACTTTCATTAATGCCTTTTATTTTATATAAAACTCGCATCAATTTCCTGTGCTTTTATTTCAGATACAAAAAGAATTATTATTTACATTCAAGTTTGAGAGACATTGAAGTTTGTACAGTATTTCCGCCACTTAAAAATACATTAATTACTTGAATTAGACGGTTATATGAGATACGTAGATATATATCTATCTATATGTTTATTCATCTGTTAACCAACACGGGCAATGAAAAGCATGCCTACAAGAGCACCATGTATTTTTTGAAAACTAACTGGGGCATAGAAAAACAATGAAATTCACGGTACAATTGATTAAATTTAATTCGATTTTACATTTAGTTTCACAGTAAAGATATTTATCGATGCGTAACAAAACCATTTAACGAGGTAGCATAACTCGTGTTACATTCCAGAACTGAGTGTCACAAACGCTGAGAATAAAATTCCCACAACATATTCTTTTCGTGCAAAAATATAAATATGTGATCCCGCTTCTACAAATAATACTATTCACGTTTTAGATAATTTTCAGTGGTTTTGAACACATGGTCTAAACTTTATCGTTTTAAAACAAGATCAACGGGAAATCATATACATGAAAGAACATTACTTATTTTACGATTATAATAGACAGGCCTAGTAAACAGCTCGTAAGACACAAACTATATAACGATGTCAGCACGCTTATTTGTGAAGGCGTTTGAGTGTAAATTAGTTAATAAGTACATACTACCTCCAAACTCTGCATCATTAGTCAGATAAAAGGTAAATTAAATTTTGGTATATATTCCAAACGTGCATGAAAGGGCAGAGAATACACACACAGGCACATACTTTTGGGAGCGCTAAATGATGAAATGGGGGGGGGGGGGCGGGGGATTTGCCCAGCTGAAATTACGTAGCTGTTGGAAACCACTGACATAACTGATAAGGCATTGAATGATAATGAAAACAAAAAATATATTTTTAAAAACCTATATTGACGTTTCCTTTATTTCTACCGCGAAACCCGTTTTATCCGATACCACAGTATAAAGAGCACATGTTTAATTAGGACAGCAACTATACTTACTTATATACTTCACCTGTTTATAATGAATACGTTTTGTGGTCCATAGAGTTTCCATTGTAGCCAGTTTTCACTGCATTTTTCATCAGACTCTTTTTTCCATAGCATATGTTGACAAACTCGCTTCGTACCCTCTGCATCCTAGGTTTGAACTTCATTCCAAACTAGCAAGGGTTAAGATCGGTCGGCGGTTTAGAGTATTTGAGTCATCGATAGTCTGTAAAAGACCCACAATTCTTAGAACTTCTTAAACATTCGACTTCAGCATTTTGGTTGTGATTATTAACATTGCACAACATAGTGCGAAAGGAAAGTTTAAGAAAGAAAGATAGGAGAAAATGAGAAAAGGAATAATTAGAATATGGATAATATATAAAACAGTTGAGTTGCCAATTTAATTTAGAACATAATAGTCCAAAAGACGAGCACGTTTAACGCATTAGATTTTCTTGTACAGACATATGCGTTGACCTTTATGTTACAAATACGTGAATGCCCCTTGTTTACTTTTTACGCTGGTATCCATGTATTCTAACTTTCCAAACAGTTATCTAACTTTCTGATTTTTCATATATTCTAATTTTCCATATGCACTGATTTTCCATATACCTTTTCTTATTATACATTCTTATATTCATATACGCTGATTTTCAAAATGATTTGGTTTTCCATATACGCTGATTTCCACATATTTTAATTTTCGATACGCGCTGAAATGGCATATATTCTGATTTTCCGTATATGCTGATTTGCCATATATTTTGATTTCCATGCAAGCTGAGTTTCTCTACACATTACTCTCTGTATATATTTATTTTCCACGTACAATGGTTTTCCATATACGCTGATTTTCATTTCCCGTTTCTTACGTTTGCGTTTGTTTTCTAGGTCTTACTAGTAACCCTTTTTTCTTACAGATAACCAACCAGAAAACATTCGGCGCTACCGGACGGCCTTCACAAAAGAGCAAATAAACCTCCTGGAAAAAGAATTTTTGAAGGAGAACTATGTGTCCAGGCCAAAAAGGTGCGAACTGGCTACGGCACTGAATCTTCCAGAAAGCACCATAAAGGTACGGCTTAATATCAAAGATACATCATCATTTTCATCGTCGTCGTCGCCATTATCAACAAATTAATTCTGCCATTTAATACGAAAAGGACACTTTCAAGTAATAATTGGCTTACACTCAGCTGGATATTTGTCTGTCTTGTATACGATAAAATAGTTATTATGTAAGACAATTCGTGAATCAGGTATAAGTTTCCTACTTTTGCAAGAACTTCAAAACATTGGCAGTGTTTTTAGTAATAAATAAAGATTTTGTAGACATCTAAACTATTTTATCCAAAAACAAGGTGAATAAGTATGAAATAAGAGATGATGCTATGTTTGACACGAAATCAAGTTTGCGTATAGAACCTGGTGCCAGAACGCCATTATGTATACAAGAAAGAAAACCAACTTTATGTTGTTACTGCATTAAAGACTACTTTGTTATGCACCGTATTGGTATGTCAATAGCGTAATTACTTAACACTAAACTTTAAGTGTTCTCTTGTCAGGTATGGTTTCAAAATCGCAGAATGAAGGACAAACGGCAGCGCATGGCCGTAACATGGCCGTATGGAATACCACCAGACCCTGCAGTATACGCTTACCTCGCCGCAGCCGCAGCCGCATCTTACCCATACAGTTTCCCTAACCCAGCCTCACTTCCCTACCATTCAGCAAGACTGCCTGGTCTTAATTCGTCAGGTACATCAGCCTTTACACCATTTACGTCACATGGACCTCTTCAGCCTCGTCTTGAGGTCCTTCAGTCAATGGCCAATCCGCTACATCGATCGTCATCAGCCCTGAATAGTTCCTTGTCATCTGAGGCGTCACCTATTGGATGTGGTTTGAACTTATCTCAGCGTTTACCTTGGACAGAAGTATCTTCCAGTATTCACGGATTTTCATCTATCAAATCTTGTCCATGTGGAGTTCCTTCATGCTCAATGAGCAGCATTCACCCTGGCTTTCCGATAATTCCTGGATTCATTCCAATTAGTCTAGGCTTACATTCAGCTAGTGTCTTACAGAAAGCGGAAGTAGAACAATCATAATGGCGTGGATCACGAACGTCATGCAAACGCATCAGTACAATGTAGATTACTGTTTTAGCACGTGATATAATAACATGAAATCATGTTCTCCAACCCTTGTTTCAGAGATGATATAGGAACAACAGGACTTGATAGACTGGTCCATTCTGAATTATGTTTCCTCAAGCTGCGACTTGTTACGCCTTATTATTATTGTTCCTTTGTACTTAGTAGGCGTCCTAGTTAAGTCTGCCAAGAATATTGTTTAATTGCTGAGGAAAATCTTAGAATTTAGGGATTTCTCAGTCCATTGTTTACAAAATTAAACAACTATATGTATAAAACAGTAACCATATTTTTCTCTCTTTCAATCTATAACAAAAAAAAAACCTCAATAATTTTGAAAGAATCACAGACGAAATAATGTATATACCATAAATCTCAGCAAAATGTCTCAGACATTGAGTCAAACCGGGTTTTGATCTCCAGTTATGTTATAGCACATGGAATTGTTATTGAACTTCGAATTATTCCCATATGACAGTAGAAATCAAGCCGATATATATATATATATATATATATATATATATATATATATATATATATATATATATATATATATATATATATATATATATATATGTATATATATATATTGGTTTGATGCAAAACAATGTCACTTTAATGACGAATATTTAAAACAAAAACTTCCATTTTTATTTACATTTCTTCTATTTCAATATTGTTTTCATTTGCCAGTAAAATTCTAAATTTGCATCGTTTTCAATTTGAAACATTTGCAAAAGTTTCATCGATTGAAATTTTGAATACAATTTAGAATAAAATTATCACTTAAATCGAAGCATAATGAAAATAGATTCTGACAAACTTATACATAATTAAAATAGACACTTCACAAATGTTCCTGGTTTTTTTTCAGCGTGAAATGTCAAAAAGTGAAGTGATTGCCGCCTATACTCGCTTATAAGACGAGTCAAACTGCAAACAACATACACCCTGATCCTCTGTCGCAGCAACGGCAGAGCTGGGTCTGTGCAATCCACAGTTGAACACGACTTACAAGCGCATAGATACGGTACCGTATTTATGCTAAAGAGTTACTTCAGATTTAGATTTTAATACACGTTTCAAATTTTAAATTGCCAAAAATGCGTGATAATCATTGTGTCAAATTCCCAAAAAGTATCACTTATATATGCGAAACCAAACTTCTTCGTATATGTTTGAAATTTGAAATTTGAATTTTAGTTGTAATATTTTATAAAAATAATTTTGCAAAACGAAAACGCTGTTGCAGAATAGAGATGGATATTTTACGAGAAAATGTTTCGTATATAATGAGACAGTATCTCGACAATCACAATATCTTTGTTATATCTATTTGCAAGACGGATTTGCAAGACCTTTCCTTTTCTCAATTCATTAGTTTATACCTTATCATACTCTGTACAAACATCATTACTTTTAATTCAATATGTCATATAAGTCGATTCGTATTTATTGACTAAACATTTGCAGAGCGACACAAATTTGTACATAGAACGAGATGTTTATCTTATTAAATTTGTCAGTAAATTGAAATAAGCCATTTTTGTTTATTGATGACCTCTGTATCGCATACAGACATACAGAATAAACATTCATGCATGCATACTCAGACGCTCACAACAAAAACTGAACCTCACACTCTGTGACATTTTTTCCTTTATTCATCCAGCTGTCTCTCCATCCATTAAGTCATGCTGAATTCGTATCCACACTCACAAAAACCAAAACGAGGCGCGTTCGTATTCGCCATATTTTACGTCGTGAAAGATTGCACACCTCTCGTCGTACAAAACAATTTGCCTGTTAATGAAAGATGCCTTACTTCTGTTTTTATCATTTATCTCGAATCGTAGTCAATACATATTGTAAATGATGTCCAATGGAACGTACCATAATTTCCACCATTTATAACGATATTGTTTTCTTCTCGAGGCAAACGGTTTACGCAGGTTATGAAATGAACATAATGTCACTCACTAATAATACACCGAATGGTTGTCCGAGACAAAACTAGTCAATTTCAATAGTATTTAAATATTTACAATTGTCATAGGTCAATAAAATTTCATATCCAGTTATTTTATGAAGAGGTAATGCAGGAACCTGAAAACACCTTCTCCCCAATAATTTAATTTCCGGAATGTATAGCAAGTCTATCACACTTGCACTTATTTGCATCAATGTGTGCTGTGCATGTAAAGAGCTCATCCAAAGCAGCGACTTATGCATCTTGACTTATGCATCTTGACTTATGCATCTTCCAGACCTGCTTTCAGCCACATCATTATTTTCGGTTTATGGTTGATGATGTTACTTGCCCATCTCTTGTGCATATTGGTACATCACCTTTGTTGTAAACTAGGATTTTTTGGAATTTTTTAACGTAGCTTTAACAATTTTGCAGTCATATCGCTACGATGTCTCTAGTGTGACAGTTTATAGTGTTGTCTAACACTGAGGCATCATGTCGAACCCAGTCACATTATCCTGACACCAGACAAACTGTCCTAGCACTAACCTCTTAATGCTGAGCGCCAAGCGAGACAGCTGCTAGTACCATTTTTATGAGTCTTTGGTATGACTCGGCCGAGGTTCGAACATGCGAATTCCTGCTTTCGAGGCGGACGCTCAAACCTCTAGGCCACCGGAACAGTGTCTTAAACTAAGTAACAGAAACAAGAAAACAAACCAGTTTTGTAAAACTTAACAAATGACTTAATTATCTAAGTGATCAAATTAAAACTTAATAGAAACTTACAGTATGGTGAATTAAATCCAAACCAACCCTAAAAGTTGTATCAGAGTTCCAAAGAATATTGTGTTCTGAATGAATTCCAGTTCTTGAGTGTGCTGGTGTGCCAGAAGCCTTGAATGTGTCGAAGTGCCAACATTGTTGATGTATCACCATATCATTGTCCAAAATTCCTTGGAATTCACAATAATCCAAAATAGTACTTCTCAAACAGTCATATGAGCACTTTGTACTTCCATTAAAGACTTTAAATAATGATTCTTCTCAAACTAAATTTAAGCACAACATTAAATACCTTTGCAGACTGAACATAAAATAAGAAGAGTAATATAAATTTGAATTAAGAATGAATCATTTTTTAATTTTTCCTTCTTTTATACACCACCACGCTCTTCTACGACTCTATGTCGCAATATCTCCCACGTAACAGATGTCGTAACACAACCCACCTGACTTAATCATCCAATGTAAAGTTATTTCAAACTGTACACAGGTTCATTTTTTTAAGAACTGAAACCCAAATGAAAAACCTATTTTTAAATCAGTATCGTAAAATATAATTTATACTCATGGACAGAAAATAGCTATGTAATTTTTGCTTACTAATGACCGTTAAAATCATGAATAAAAAATTAAACACGCAATATAGATATACATCACAACATGCTTTTAAACATTTCTATTATGTACTTTTTAATGCCGCTATCATACTTTCTGGATAGATCTCTCCTCTGTTTTCATCTTTTTATTTCCCTCTTTCTTAAGTATATGATTTGATTGCTCATTGTTTTATTCATTTCAGCTTTTCTTGTAATGCATTAAATAATTTGAATTACTGGTGTAATTTCATTTGTATTTTTGGGGTATACAATTACTCTTATGAATAGAAGAATCATAAATGATTGCAAAATTTCGGAGACATCGTCAATATTTAAATACAACGATTCGTATATTAGCCATGAAATATTTTGCTTACAGATGATCCTTATAATCTATAATCATGGACAAAAATGAGACATACAACACTGATATACATAACAACATGCTCGTAAAGGAATATATTTTATACTTTTTAAATGCAGTTATGATGCTTTCGCGAAAGATCTTTCCTCAATTTTCACTCTATTATTTCCCTCTTTGTAATGTACAGGGTTCTAGCTACACTCTTTTATTTCCCACTTTGTTAAGTTGTTGTTGTGGGGTTTAACGCCGTTTTTCAGCACACGATAGGCTATGCATGGCGGCCAGTCTTAATGGTGGAGGAAAAACAAGGGAAATCCCCGGAAAGAACCACCGATCCACTAGAAGCTACTGGCAAGCTTTCTCACATGCCCACATTGGCCTATTTGTTACGTATAGGTTCCATTTTCACTCTTTTATTTTCCCCCTTTGTTAAGTATAGGGTTCCATTTTCACTCTTTTAGTTCCTTCTTTGTTAAGTATAGGGTTCCATTTTCACCCTTTTTCCCTCTTTGTTAAGTATAGGGTTCCATTTTCACTCTTTTATTCCCCTCTTTTTTAAGTATAGGATCTAATTGCTCATTGTTGTATTCATCATAGCCTTCTTGCAATGCATTTACTAATGCAACGACTGTTATTATCTGCCATATGTTTGGCAACGAGCGTTATGTTAGGCTTACATCGAAATAAGGCAAGCGGAATGTGATTCGAATTTAGGTATGGGAGATTTATATTTGGATGGACTGATAAAGGAATGAAAACGAAAAGTAGATCCTTTATAAATTTTATATCGATTCGTTATTTTGTTGCTAATTTCCCAAAAATGAAGCATTCCTGAAAAACTTTGCTATGATCTAAGATCAGCACACATCCTAATAACAACACCGCCGTTAACATGACGGCTAGCGATATTTTTTTCAGGATGGAAGTGGTAAATACCGCTAGATTAGGGAACCTGCCAGAACAGTAGAAGTATTTCTTTCACTCTGTTTTATTACCTACCAAATGACAATGAGAGCAAGCATATCCCGCTGTTGCAGGTCTACGACAGGTGGTAAACTTTATAAAACTAAAATAATCGGGCTTATAATATGTTTGTATCTAACCTATATTATAATGTTAATTTTCCTTATTTAATTTCATTTCATATCATCCCTATGATTGATCACCAAACTGTGCGATCCAGGGAAAGTACTTTTAATATTGTCTTGTGTATAATTATAAATTTCTATATTAAATTATATTTGCCGTGGAACCTGTCAGATGTTTACTAGAGAGTTAATTACAGGGTCGTCTTGCGTGTGCGTCGGCCACGCATTAATGCCTACATTTAATGTACACGACTAGGTTCCGTCCTTACATGATCATTTATGCTAGAGGATATCTGGGTTGGTTCTTGCAGGCCTGTGTGATATATATCTATACTGAGCAATGGGGGAATCACAATTTGATACATAGTATTGGTATATTAAATTGCTTTATACCAACGTTTTAAAAGCCATGTTAATTTTAACGTATATTGCATATTTATATATACTGCTAGTATGGTTTCGCTTTGATGCTTTCAGGTGGGAAGAAAATTAAATACTTTTCGCATAAGTCTGGTTGTCTAATGGTTGTAAGTATTGATAGAAAACTACACCAATCATGATGTATGTTTTCATGTGGGATTCAAATTCAAGTACGATTCACACGAACAGTTTTCAACTTCCATTAGATTTTGATTTTCTTCTGGATTTTCCATCTTCCATTTGTTCATGATTTATTCCCACATATATAATTCTGCTACATTTTGCAGTTTTCAATCGATTATGATAGGTCTGCAACATATTTCAGCGTGCAATTGATCGTGATTTAACCCACCATATATAATTCTGCTACATTTTTCTGTTTCCGTTCGATCATGATTTTTTTTCCAAGTGGATTGTGCTTTGGTATCAATAGGACTGTCATAGTTTAGACTTAATGGCCGACATTCCGATAACAAAAAGAAAATGAAGAACGATAATTCATTTCTCTCAAAATAAATATAAACGTTCTTTTCGTATATATGTATGTTTCTAACCAGGTATGTATGTATGTATGTATGTATGTATGTATGTATGTCTCATATATACGGTTTTAGGGATAAAGAAATTAATATTCTCCTAACTTTCTGGAGATAATCCTAAATAGTATAATTTGAGGAATGCAATTGATAGATTTAAATGAATAGAATATGGATGGTTAAATGGGATACCTGTTCAGAGTCATAACACTTGTAACATTTCGTCATTTTTCAGATTCTAATTGAAACGGCAACAAATTAAATTAGATCTGCAGTTAGAACACGCTGCCAAAATGAACCACGAGCCACTGCAGTTAGAACACGCTGCCAAAATGAACCACGAGCCACTACAGTTAGAAAACGCTGCCAAAATGAACCACGAGCCACTGCCGAGAAGAGAAAAAAAAAACACATAAAAGTACAATCTTCGTAAAATTCATTTGCACTGAAGCTGAAAACTCCGACAAATTAGACTGTAATTCGTTAATAATGAGACGAATAAGGGGCCCCGAGTGGCCGAGTGGTCTAAAGCGCTCACCGTTCCGGATCAGTGCCATCTCACTTCTGTCTGCGTGGGTTCGAGTCCAAGGCTCTGCTAGCGTTGGTACGTGGGAAAGCCTGCCAGTAGCTTCTCGTGGGTCGGTGGTTCTTCCCTGGGTTTTCCAGGTTTCTTCCACCACCAGTTATACTGGCCGCCATGTATAGCATATCTTGTACTGAAAATGGCGTTAAACCCAAAAAACAACAACAACAACATGAGACGAATATCTTAAAACCGGTAGGCCTTGTTAGAAGTGGCTGTCTGCTTTGTTAAGAATTTTAATGTTTGTTACGATACTGCAGTTGAATTACATGTATATCGCTATAAATTCTATTTTCAAACAACAGCACGTACACATTGATAGGGTGTGCATTGATGGAATCATTTGTCGGATGTCAGCTCTCTTACTTCTAAGAGAAAACTTTACATTAAAGAAAGTAATGAACAGCGGTTTTATTTACTTCAAGGTAGTCACACATCAGGCCTACCTTTATGTGATTTACACACAAGAAAATCAATCTTTAATTGTCGCGTTAGAAGACAACTATAGAAAAAGAATGAAGGTAAGAAGGTTACATAAATATTATGATAATAAGTGTTTGTTTCCTTTGAAGTGAGTTTTAAAGAATGATAGAGGTGAAGCGTATTAGACGTATTTAGGTAGGTCGTTCCATAAATTACCTGTTGAACGTATCATGGACTTATTTAGGTACGTCATTCCATAAGTTACCTGTTGAACGTACAATGGACTTATTTAGGTACGTCATTCCATAAATTACCTGTTGAACGTACAATGGACTTATTTAGGTACGTCATTCCATAAATTACCTGTTGAACGTACAATGGACTTATTTAGGTACGTCATTCCATAAATTACCTGTTGAACGTACAAAGGACATGGTTGATAGCCGAAGTGATGACAACACTATCGTTAATATTATGGAAAAGGATAGCTTCAGTTATTGATGGAAATATGCGAATAGCGATTGCTTTAATGATTATTTGCATTAGCCCAGTTGGAGGCTCGTGGTGGCTTGAGTGGTTCAAAGCTCTTGACTTTGCCGATCACTGTCATCTCACCTCATCCTCGTGGGTTCGAGTCTCTGGTTAGGCTAATGTGGGTACGTGAGAAAACGTGTCAGTAGATTCCCGTGGGTAGATGGTTCTTACTGGGGTTTTCTCGGGAATTCTCCTTCAGCAATTATACTGGCCGCAATGTATAGCATCCGCTCAAACACTTTTGAAGTATCACAAAAGATCATGTACATATAACTATGCATTTCAAATGCCGGTACTATATGGTTGTGTATATCTCTTAGCTGTCACATTCTGAAGTTATTATGGGAATGGCGGGAATTGTGGGAAAAATCCAGACTGAAACTATAAATGAAGCTATTTTCGTTTAAGAAATTATAGAAATGCTTTCCATTTTTTTAAAATACGTTTACACAAATTAAAAGTTCAATAAGTCGGTAGTTTAACGGTACGCTTTTGCCATATTTTGAAAAAGAAAACCAAATTTGTATTACGTTGGCTGTTTTCAGAACTGCAGAAAATTTCGTTTCGCTCAAGGATCTACGAAAAAAGAAAAATAAGCGCAAGCGGTCCAGAAACAGAAATTGAGACGCCTCTGCACAATGGACGGTCGATAAGATGAGGAAGATCTACATCGCCACGAGAAAGCGACATTATTACATCCTAAACATCGTTGTTTCTAATATAAATATGATATAAATTTCCTCGGTCACAAGTTTTGTTTTGGTCTGGGTTATGCTATCATCATCTATGTTACAAACGAACACAACTTAAGAATTGAAACAATTTGCTTATATGGTGTCTTCCAAATATATGTTATGTATGCGTTTCCTCCCATAATTAAGTTTATGTAATTATCCCATCCCTTCCCCCGTACTTTGCAACCGCAATGTATATGTGCTAAAAATTTAACACATATACCATATTACACCATAACGACAGCTTTGCTTAATTAGACAGAATTTTTAAAAAAGTAAATTTGTACACCTGGTACAAATTTGAAGAAACGACATTTATGCTGAGCCAGATGAAATTATAATTTAATCAGTAAAACTGTGTCATTGAATCGTTTATGTTTATCTTCATTCGTTCAGTTTTGTTTTTTCCTCTACAAACGCAGGAAGAAATAAACATATCCTCGTAAATAGAGTTGTGTTCTGCACTTATTAGTTACAACTATAAAATAGAAAGTTTTACGAGAACAAGTTTAACGTGCATTGCATGATTTTGTTAGTTTTGGGGCTTGACGCGGATTCTGCTGTTTTGGGGGTTTAAAGCGGATTTTGTTGTTTTGGGGTTTAACGAGGATTCTGTTATTGTAGGTTTAACGCAATTTCTCATGGCAAGATAGGCTATGCATAATGGCCAGTACACCCCGCTGGATGAAGAACCCGCTAAAATCCCGGTAAGAACCATCGACCCAAAGGACGCTACTTTCAAGCCCGAGACGCGTACAGAGGTAAGATGGCTGTGAGCGGTAAAGGCGAGCTATTAAGACCACTCGACCACCCGCGGTCTACCCCCCCCCCCCACCCCCCCAGTAGTATGATTTTAAATTTAGGAGTGATATAAAAAGAAGAATAATGTTTTACTGAATTTCTATTTCAAATTAAATTAGCAAGTAAATAATTTAGGAAAGGGTTCTCCGAGGTTCCTTCGTTTTATACATACGTATTAATAAAATGATATAACAGATATCGAGAAATTAACAAATGTGGTTGATATCAGACATTACATGCATATTTCCTTCTGTGATGGCGATGCATCATTCCATAAGGCAGTTGCTAAGGGATCGGAAGATGTGTGCGGTTTTCATATTTAGCAAAGTGATAGAAAGTATCACTATTATTGGGGTTATAAACCTTCCCAACTTGAATGACTCAACTCCAAAAGAATTTAAATCTAATTTCCTCTACTTCATCTTTCCTTTATAAGAGAAAGACTTCAGTATTGGCCTTAATTCAACGAATATTAATACAATATTTCAGACGCGAATCGTGCCATTATCTGCCTAATTTGTTCTTTATGCCGTTTGATGCGAGGATTATTACCCATAAATTTCAAAGGGCTTTTCATTAGGACAGGTATAACTTTTACAAGTTAATTTCGTGGATGAGGAAACGTTTTCAATTTAGCCAGTATATGTTATTTTCAAAAGGTCGTTCACGTCCCAGTGCCCGTGCCGGTGTCGTTACTAACGTCCGCGCATCGTTGGGTCGGAGATGAAAGGTGTTCGGCTAGACTCACTGCTGAGTTTTAATGGTACAATCCCTTCAGCAAAGTTATCAGTATGGAGTTTTATGCTTCTTTTTACAGGTGTAATTTAGTTAGACGCTGGCTCATAATCTATGGCAACTGGTGCTTTTTTTTCCCCCCAGGCAAAACGATACTGTAAAATTATTGTATGGGTACTGAGTGTAGAGAGGATGGTTGGGGTAAGTATAAAGAGGCTAACCGGATTGTTTTGTACCATATGCACGTTTCATCATAGTTGCGAACATCCATACGAATAACGCAAAGCTGTAGATTTCTTTTTTCGCATGATAGAAATTTACGTTTTAAACTGACCATTTCCTGTATCAACTGTTCAAATATATATATATATATATATATATATATATATATATATATATATATATATATATATATATATATATATATATATATATATATATATATATATATATATATATATATATATATATATATTAATGTCTGTGGTATTTAAAAATAATACTAGAGATATCCGTATTAATATCTTATCAGAGCACCTAATTGATACATTGATTTTTATACAGATCTTTATGGAGACATACATATACATCCATACTTTCTGATAGATACACAGATAGATTGAAAGATAAATAAATAAACATTTTACGCTTTATATCAAACACATACGAACCCGTGTGTTGAGACCTTTGTTCTGATAACTAAATGAATACAAATAATGTGAAATAATGCAAGAAAGAAGGGAAGATAGAAAGAAGGAAACAAAGACACTCAAAGCATTACCGTATATACTCGTAATATAAGTCGACCTGCAGACTGCATAGACACATATATCCTATCACATAATGCACCGGTAGATCTAAGTCTATGCAGTATAGTAAAAGCAGTGAACAACAACGACACAGGTCTGCCGGCGCATTATGCGATAGCAGATCAAGGTCCATGTTATGTGATGTTGAATATGACTGATAAGCCGTAATAGACGGTAATTATATGTTATTTGCAAGAGCATTACACGTTGCATGACACTATAGTCCTTTTGATCGTCTAAGCAAACTAAATAGGTTTTCACGGGTTATATTTAGTCGATAATAAAATGTTGCATCATTGCTAGTCATCGTGAGAATCTTAATAACTTAATCGAACATCAGTCATATTTTCCACTATCTGAATCAGAATATATCCAGTATGGGAAAGTTAGGAATTCAAAATCAATACCGTACTGACTAATAATATAGCACACTTTAAACGTTCATCAACGTACTATACTTGTCTCCCTGTGCATTTTTGTTGTTGTATATATCAAAAGCACATATTGGTGTGTGTGCGCGTGTGTGTGTGTGTGTGTGTGTGTGTGTGTGTGATTTGGATTTCTAACGTAGCTTTGACAATTTTCCAGTCATATCGCTACGATGTCTGCAATGTAGCAGTTTATAGTGATGTCTACCACTGGGGCATGATACCGCAGACATGTAGCATGACGTCCCACCCAGTCGCATTATCCTGACACCAGACCGATCAGTCCTAACACAAACCTTTAAATGTCCAGCGCCTAGCGAGGTAGCTGCTAGTACAATTTTTATAAGTCTTTGGTACGACTCGACCGGGGATCGAACCCGCAACCTCCCGCATCCTAAGCGGACGCTCTAACCACTTAAGTTACAGGAGCGGTCCATATTGGTAAGTAATTATACTGAATGCATAACTCCTTTTTGCAGAACACTGACATGATTCTTATCTTCATCACAATCATCACCATCCTTATCGTCGTCAGCACTGCCAATATAACTATAAATATCATCCTCATTTTTATGACAATCATTAATGTCATCGATATCAGCGTCGTCGCCGTCGTCCATTCTTTTCCTCCTCGTACGTACTTAGCAGGTAGGTACGTTATAGCGCTGTGTGAACCGTGAAATTAGCCTCAGTAAGCATAATGGGACGTTTATACCTTGCTGGAGATGATCATGGTTGTTTGTGCGGGAAATATTGTCATAATTAAAGACAGTAAAAGTTTCACTTTGTACAAATAGGCATCATTTTGTATTCTACGGGCACCTGTTGACCTATTAGCTTCCCATGATTGGATGCGGGACTTTTATATTTCTCATGGAGGTCCGCTAACAGGTACGAAATGACAACTTTATAGATATAATCAAAGTAAGACGGACATAAACAAAGGAGTGGAACACAAAGTCCTTCAGAGGTTGAAGACATTTATTGTCATTTCAATAATCGGACCCTTTGTATGCGGTTCAGTTATTTCATTGAGTTATTTATTTTGTAAAAACAAGATCGTCTTAAAATCAACAAATACATCAGGAAAACTGGTATGACTGCCAGCTTTACCTACAGATAAACACAGAGAGAAGCAATGAAAAGTAAGGTCTGCTATTTAACGTAGCACATTAATGTAAACGATTGATGATAAATTCACCCTCTGATTTCACCCGCTTCACGACTTTAGGGTCGTTAAGAACGAATTACAGTAAATGCTCAGTGAATCATGGGCATGTTTTCCGCTTAAAGGTGACAATGTCATCTTCATGTCTCTCGGTATAACTGGTCATAAATAAAGTATATAAAGACACATCACAACATATTTTGCCTGAAATCGAGGATGCGAAATATTCGTTGAACCCATGATACAAATCAAAATAGGCTTTCTCACAATGCTCATTCACTTAGCCTTTACGCACAAGTAACAAGATCAGATTTACTATATGATAGTCCAGAGAGCGGTTAGAAGATAAAATAAAAGACATCTTGAAATGATTCGACTATTTGCCCTCAAAGTACTGAAGAATAAGGTTGTTTCATACCCGTAATTTTTTATGTTTTCACTAATGAATGTTAGATGAATCTTGTATTTGAGCTGCATGGTGCGCAATACTTGCGATTTACAATGCGTGTTGTTGTTTTTGTTGTTGTTGTTGTTAGAACACTCATATTCAAAGATCTCTGTAAAATTATGTATTCCAATATTTGTTTAATTGATAAATTTAAAAAGAAAAGTCGTATTAGGAAAAAAAAAGGTTTACGAAAAAATCGCATAAAACAGCAATGGAAGTAAACAGAATGATCTTCAACTTCCGCGTTATACTTAGCGCACTGTTTTTTGATACCCAGAACTTTTTTCATACTTAAAATTATGCCAAATTGCATGACATATGTGTAATCTCTCCAATCCCAAATCCACCCACCTACTACCCGTCATCACGGTGTATCAGTTCATCCGCTAATTTGTTATATTTTTTTTTAGCTTATTCTGGCTACTTTTATTGCTTGTTCGGCTTATTATTCCAAAACAAACTGCACTGACCAGGATGTGCCGGCACTACATGCGACGGCGGATCTGTTATTGTGTAGTTTCCAGTCGGACTCGTCTTATAAGCTCATATACGGTTAGACCTGTGCTAAGATGGTGGAATCACTTGATACACCGTCGTTCAACGACAAGGTAATCTTCTGTCTCGGACTAATTATATATATATATATATATATATATATATATATATATATATATATATATATATATATATATATATATATATATATATGTATATATATATATATATATATATATATATATATATATATATATATATATATATATATATATATATATATATATATATATATATATATATATATATATATATTACCAATCCTTTAAGCGATGTCTATGAATCGGCGTCATTTTCCAGTTCTGGTGTGGTATCGCTAATCATGGGCACGTCATTAGACGTTTGTGAATTCATATCAACTTGTGTATTATAATTTTGTCTTGTTGATTCCATCATCGTCTTCATATTTTCACAGTTAGACACGTTTAATAAGTTCTTTAATAATTTTTCCAATTTTTTTTAAACATTATGAAGTTAACTATTTCACTCTTTATTCACGTTCTGTTTCATCTGTGGAAATGATATGCACAGAATGTACATAATTCTTCGTAATTACCGTCCGCTTATACGTGGGTATGTTGTTCTAATTGCAGAAGTTTATTTTCAGACCCGACTGCTCAGCTTCACTGTTCTACAAATGATATCACGTCCTTCAGGCGAATTGCCACCCTATTTTGTTTTCGAAATTTTCACTGTTTAGCATGTATGTTCTATTTCTATTTAATTTTTAGACATCCCTTTTGGAAACACTAGTTTGGAAGGCCAGTCAAATGTTTCGTAACTTGCTGTGCTTAGTTGCATTTTTAGGCCTCCTTTTGCCATCAGAATATAAAGCTCCGGTATATCGGTTTCACCGAGTTGTATTTATTTTTAAATTGTCTTTTCCGGTGGACTTTGTTCTTAGTTAATTCACAGGATTTTGAGAAGACGCTAAAGGCAGACATGCTGTGGGTCAGTACTTGGGTGAAGATAAATCCACGTTTACTGTCCCGTTCTCCCTTTGTTATTCCATGGTTCCGGACAATGCAGTCACGTGAGACGAACCACGAACTATGAATGATATTCAACACGACTGAATATTGATATTTTTTTTTTAACGATATATCGATTATGTGAACCTGTAAAATTTTCCCCGAATTAGTTATTGCAATGAACTTCGAATATAAAAAGTCCATGTCATTGAAAGTTCAAACTATTGCCTCCTCACTAATGTGACTTATTGATTCAGATTGCAGCATCATTTTTTTTAAAAGTAATATAACATTCTACCTACAGTTAAAGGTTACATATACTGCCTCCTGTTAAATATTGCTTTCTGCGGACGCAATAACCTTATCCGTGATAAAATGCGACGGGAGCAAAAGGTTAATGAGAATTCTTAACCACAAAATGCTTCATGCTTAAATAGATCTTGCGACATGATCTGTACATTGTTTAACAAGAATAAGTATTACGTGAACAGCTTAATTAAAAGTCTGTCTCGTGACTTGCAGGTTCGTTGATATACGTTTTAATTGCCTTTTCTCCCGGCATAGTATTTTTGCTAATGTGTTGATAGCTGAGAAGACAGTGCCAGTCAGTTTATGGAGTGACAGAGCAGAACGGACCGCAGTTAATTTCTCATTAATATTCGAACGGTTCATTACCTTCGAGTGACTTCCCTTTGTGGATGTTTTGAAGATTATTTTTCTAATAATGGCTTGGGTATCGTGCGTCATGTAATCTATTTTACCATGACACGTCACCTAGTGTTATTTAATGGTAAAGAGATTGCATCTGTCCTCGAGCGTGTGTTATCGTACTGAATAATATGGAAAGCAGAAAACGTACTTATCATCTTAGTGTATGTATGTCTGTCTGTTTGTCTGTCTGTCTCATTCGCACTTACGAAAACACATCATAACACATGCATAAAAAGTCGATTTATCATCGAAAAGTCATTGAATTTCTAAGCAAGAATCCCACTGACTTTCGTGGAGAATTTTTGTTTTTAAGTGAACCTGAAAACTTTGTTTAATGTTTTGTGACAGCATTTCATATCAGGTTAGTATTATATTGTTTTCTATTCTTATGTATGTGCACCTAGTAACCAATATAGTTATATATATTTAATCGGTATGAACTAACATGTCACTTGTAGCGTTGTATGAAATCGGCGCTGACTGACTTTTGATTTACTATTTGATTTCTAAATCGGAAATGGTGTTCAGCTAAAGGTATCTGTATACCTCTCTCTCTCTCTCTCTCTCTCTCTCTCTCTCTCTCTCTCTCTCTCTCTATATATATATATATATATATATATATATATATATATATATATATATATATATATATATATATATATATATATATATATATATGTGTGTGTGTGTGTGTGTGTGTGTGTGTGTTTAAAATATACTTTTGTCCGTATAATCCTACCGAAATATGTCAACAAGGATGCCAAAGATCGGAATTAAATTCGGTCTATCAATTTCTCTGTAGTCAGGCATGCACCAATTAGGAAAACTGGAATTGTTTCGTTTTCATTTAATTCATCAGTTAATGTTTATATTTGGTGATAGAATTTTGTGGCTTGCATCGATTGTCCCTCTGATATGGACATTTTACCATCGGATTTCATACTTTGCTCAAAGTTGTATTGATACGATGTAACACACAACTTGCGTTGCACATATTACAACTTGCTGACGCAGATTAGCTCGCGGCAGCGACTGTATTGGTCAGATTCTATATTTCAGGACCGATAAGAAAATATAAACAAGTTTATACCTTTGGAAAATGTATCGGAAGTAAGTATTCATTGTAATGTTTCACTGTGTTACTGTTACGATCTTGAAATAGACACATTATTTAAGCTGGGAAAATCAGCTGTCGATCTACAATATATAATAGGTACGACTTATGATTGTGATGGGGTCACATTCCACCTTTGGTTTAGATAAGTATGTATGTATGTATGTATGTATGTATGTATGTATGTATTTGTGCTTGTGTATGTATGTATGTATGTATGTATGTATGTATGTATGTATGTATGTATGTATGTATGTATGTATGTATGTATGTATTTGTGCTTGTGTATGTATGTATGTATGTATGTATGTATGTATGTATGTATGTATGTACTGGTGCATGTGTTAACGGACGGATTGTTGCATGCGTGCATGTATAGATGTATAGTGAAAGTTCTTTTGTTTGGTTGTCATAGATGCTCTTTAGGTTGGGACAGGATACTTTCGAAGCATTTTTGGAAAGACGTCACTCTACGTTATCGCTGGTAGGGCGAGATTGAAACTTTTTTACTTGTATTTTTTTAATATAAATATTTGCCGAACCTTTGTAATAAGCATTGGTAAATAGAAACCGCTGATGCTAAACCACTTACATGTGGCTCTCCCCATTTTCAGAATTAAGAAAAATGTTTGTTTAGGAATGATTACTACTATTTGCATAATTTTTTAAACAAATGCATACACTATCAATATGGAGACAATCGATTATCTTCAGTTTTTGAAAACAAATCTAGACAACAATACATGTTTTTTTTTCAGTGTGGCCATTTCCATTTGATTTTCATAAATCTAAATTGCAGTTCTTCAGATATTTTAGATCTAGAAATCGAGTATTTCTTTATTTTTTGTGGGGCATGAGGATTTCAAATGAAACTTTTACATTTTGTAGACTGTATAAGTAAGTATTGGTTTATAATCGTGATCGAACTGTATTCTCAACAAAGTCAAAGACTTTGCTAATAAATTGATCCAATATTTTTAATTTTTAAGAACTTCAAACTTATTCTTACTAGTCATTTTAGTTATACAAAAATTTCACATTCTGTTTGATGTAGTGTGATAACAAAGTCTTTAAAACATGTTTCTTAATTCATTCTTCATCTGATTTACATTTTAAAATCCATAAACTCTGTTAAGAGTTGAAACTAGTGTTTTGAAACTATCAGATGTTAAATGCTCAAACAGATACATCAGTTCTTGTGATCTGTTTTTCGCTTTCATTTCCTTAATCGTTGTCATATACATAGATCAATGATACATATTTATAATCCTTAATTAAGTATTGAGAACATTCTACTTTAGTTTTTATGAACATCATCCTTTGTAAAAAAAAAATATTTTACGTCTTTCTTATAAGATGCTCTTCTTTTATCGAATAGCACAAGATCCGGTTTTCTCATCGAATAGCACACTAGATCTGGTTTTATTTCTATAAACATTGTTCAAAACCTGTGCTTCTTCTCATGTCATTGTTTCCAATTTTGCAGCCCACACATTATTTAGAAATACACGTTCATCACAGTTAAAACGATATTGTATTATATACTGAATTGTAAATGTAAACAATCATTTGTCGAAACCTTTTTCATAAATTCCATTCATATATGTTCACATGTGAAATACACATCTATGATAATGAGTATGAATTCAAAAGAAATTTTTGTATAAATATGAAGAAAAGTTTCTTTTCTGGTGTAAATATCGGATATTTTTCATCTTCTGTTATAAAAATGATATTTATACTTTATGTATTAGCCATTCATTTAAATGTCACGTGCATTCTACCGAACAATCTCTCTCTCTCTCTCTCTCTCTCTCTCTCTCTCTCTGTATGTACATATATATATATATATATATATATATATATATATATATATATATATATATATATATATATATATATATATATATATATAAACATATAAACAAGTTCTTTTGGTACATATGCATATATAGACAGATCTTCTTAAAGATGACCTTTAAATATTATCAATTTTATATGAAATAGTTGATACAACGAAACAACAGCGAACGAAAGCGTAATACTAGTTTGAGGTTGTGAAAAGAGAGCAATGCGCATGTATATATGTAAATTATAACCGATGGAGAATGTTAACACTACCGTCCGATCAAATATTTGTCTAACGTAATATAAGAACAGGTACATAATCACGATCATAAAATATATTTCTGTAAGAGGTGGTAGTAGGTGATTTCCTTTTAAGCTCTTGCTTGAGACGAGATTGTATTGAAATGATGTTAAATTCCACGAAATTGTATTGAAATGATGTTAAATTCCACGAAATTGTATTGAAACGATGCTAAATTCCGGGAAACAAAAAGTAGTCTTGGAACTTGTTCGAGAACTGGTAGTATGAAGTCAAAACATCTAGGAAAAAATCGATCCATATGTGTATTTGGATTATTTGTAAGCTTCAAAAAGACTAAACAGCCTAAATTTGAAGAGAAAAAAGAAACAGATTTGTGCAAAATCTCCAAGATCAATAATTAGCGAAGAGGATCACGAATACGATAAAGAATTTACGAAATATTTTAATTTAATATTATTTGGTGAGCTTTACTAGTGTTATGCGATGAAAGTTAATCGGTATCCATCAACAAATGCAAGTTAGATTTTGAGCATTATCTTAGTACACCAGACCTAGCACATACAAATATATAAATGGTGTTTAATTAAAGTTCGCAATAGACAACGACATGTTTATGATGATTAGAAGCGTGATTCAGAAAGCAAGAGCAAACCATGGGTTACCCTGAGGATGAAACAATAATGGATGATTGAGAGTTTAGCAACTCACATCCAACATATTATAGTGTTTATAAATATTGTCCTAATCTCTACGGCAGGGCACAGCTCCGCTGGCCTAAATGGTTACAGTGTCCGCCTCGGATGCGGTAGGTCGCAGGTTCGAACTCCGGCATACCAAAAACTTCTAAAAATGGTGCTGGCATCCGCCTCGCTTGGCGATCAGCATCAAGAGGTTACTGTTAGGAAATGGTCGGCCTGGTGCCGATATAATGTGACTGGGTGGGACATCATGTTACATGTTTGCGGCATGACGCCTGATTGCTTGACATCACTATAAACTGCCACACTGGAAACAACGTAGCGATATGACTGGAAAATTGTTAAAGCTACGTTAAAATACAAATAACACACACGCACACATACAGACAGACACACACACACACAGACACACACACAGACACACACATGCACACACAAAATCAATGACAGGGCTATTGGAGGTAAATATAGTACACTAGACATATAATATTTAATATTGGAACTTCATGCTTATTTGCAGGATTGTCCATTAGCATCTGAAAGAATTGCTCCAGATTTATCTGAATGATCTCCGCTGGAAAAGATATTTGTAATAAAGGAAAAAAAAAACTTTCGTAGATAAATTAAAACGCATCCCAAAAATGTATTACTCACTATGGAAATTTAAAGAAAGATACACAGAGCTACATTATATGATCCAGAACCATGGCTAAAATCATATATTCAATTAAACAGCTGATGGAAGAGAAGCGGAAACAAGACATTTTAATTATGTTTATAAAAACATGGATAATTCAGGATATGAAAAACAAATGGAAAATCTGAGAAATGGAACTAAAGTAAGAACATGTTCAGTTGAAAAATACATTTAAATTTGATAAGGATATTTCTTTTGAGGGAAGAAAGATACATACGAAAATATGGTATAAGTAAGTACCAATAATAAATAATAATCCATTCAAAACCAATGTATGGTGGCTTTCAATATTCAACGCTGTTACGTTTTAGTGGCTTAAGCTATGTATCAATACAAGGTAAAACCCAACAAGCATTCAATTTTCAAAAATTAAATTAACTTCCCAAAATTATAAAATTAATCAAAGTGAAAGAATTAAATATAACTTAGAGTGTGTATGAATTCCCTCGTTTCCTAAATGTAACTATCAATTTCACGGTGATTCGGATACGATCCAAAGGTATCAATAATAATTTTATAGCACCAATAAAGAAACACTGTTCTAATATCCAAAAGTTTTGCTTCAAGGTTATCAAGTGAAAGTTGACTGTAACTAAAGTCCTTGAATGTTTCATGTAATCAAATGAAATTAATTAAATATCCAAATCCTTGAATGTTTCCACAATAGTCACGAAAGGTACTGTCTGTTTAAAATAAATGTTTGTTTTTTTTCTCCCGCCCTTCTTTCAACGAACAAAATCAAACTGAAATGAAAATCTTTTAGTTTGCTTCTGCTTACTGATTAACAGTATTCGTCGGAAAGTTTTCCTAACACCGCCTTGTGGAACGTGTTGATTTTACTATTACTATGAACATTTTTGTGGCCATCTATCGAATCAAGTGGAATTGAAAACAATAGTCTCGAATGTCTGAATGAAGCCAATTTACACCACAGATGTATAGCATATTAGGGTTTGAACCTTGACGTAAAACCCCAACACAAGAACAACTTAAAACAAATAAAACTAAGGATATTGGTCAGTTGATAGCGGGTGTGGTTGTGGGGTGGGAGATATACCTGTGATATAGAATCCGCCATATATACAAGCTTTGTTTAAACGATACATTATATACGTAAATAAAGTGTCTCCCAACAGACATAACTTTATCCAAACACAGCATTTTACGCGGTAAAATAACAAAAGGAGCTACTGAGTAACGTTTCTTAATTTAACGCAATGTCCGACTCTAAAAAAATGTTTTTCTTCTGTAGTTTATTGTTCCAAAAAAAATATTGCAAATATTCGGTCACAAATTTATTACATTAAATCTGGAAATTGCTGAATCCAATAATCATCCCTTCACACGAATATCCCAGCGATTGAATGTTTTGTAGTAAAACTGACACACATTAGTGTTAACATTGCTTGTCTTCCAAAACCGGTCTTAAAATGTATAACATCACACACATTGGACAATACGTGTTAATAAATTAGTTTGTCTGCATATAATATTCTGTTTATTCGAAAGGACACTTGCTCTTTGATTTATAATTTGTAAAAACAGATTCTACTTTTAAATGTTTTAATGGTTGTAGAAATGCCTTAAACAATTTCTACGCGCCACAAATGAAAAGTGTAACGTCTGAGTCAGAATGAATGAAATTGTTTGTTTCTTCTTTCGTTCTAAAAATGTAAATTACAATAAAATGTATAATCAACATAATCTAAAATGGGTACTGATTTCCTGTTACATTCATCGAAAGAATTGAATAATGTCAATGCTCGCAAAAGCTGAACATTATTCAACTCGTTTGAAATATTTAATATTAAATCATTACCCATTTGAGACCCACTATATATATTCACCTAATCGGCATTAAATAAGCAAATCTGAATCACTAGAATAGGTTCCCGATCATGTAACTTATTTTCCTGTGAAATATCAAGGTTGTCAGCAGTACTTTTTTCGTTATTATTATTGTCCAACCAAAGACTAAAGCAGTCGTGATACATCCACAGCACAAATGTACTCCCTAGATCATGCATTGTTAACATTACGTCTGTTCACTTATGCATGGCATACTTTGACCGAATTAGTTCTTGACATGAGCATGCAATAACATTGATTTATGAATGAAGAGAGTCCATACAAGTACTCTTTTTATATTAAAAGTCAGCCACAGAATAAAACGTTAAATGTCGTTAACCCAAATTACTTAAGTAAAACTATATTTTAAAAAATATATGATATGGATATCCGTAACAGACATGCAGCAAAATATTTAAGTGTTTTGTTTTTCGTTCAAAAGATAAAACAAGAAAAATGGCATATTTGCATCACACACCTCCCCGTTGCTTTGTACCATACAATGGCTATCTATTCGATCCAGAATCAAGCACAAAATTTGTTCTCTATACTACGTTTCACTGTCGGACTCAAGTCCAACATACCTATCCGACCTCACCCATGCGTACACACCAGCAAGATACTTACGCTCCTCTTCTGACAATCGTATACTCATTATTCCCACTATGAAAACAAAGTCATATGGACAGCGTTCTTTTGCATACCAGGGCCCAGCAACGCGGAATGAATTGCCCACTGAACTTAGACACAAAGACACAATGATCCCATTCAAGAGTGCTTTCAAAACTCACTTATTTCGACTGCAAGAATAAACTTAAAGACCTAATAATGTTTCCTACCTGAAACATTCTCAGCATGTTTTTTTATGTTTTCTAATTTCATGGTGTTTGTTTTTGTAATCATATCATTATATGTTGTTTTTTTATGTTATAGGTGTTGTCTAATGTTGTAAAGCGCCTAGAGCTTCTAAAGATTAGGCGCTATACAAAGTCCTCATTATTATTATTATTATTATTATTATTATTATTATTATTATTATGTAAATAAATAATATTCGGAGTTTCCAAAGATGAAATTAAATGGTATACCAGTACGGACATTGTGTGATTTAAGTAGAAAACTTTATTCATTTAGAATAGATTACATAAAAGAAAATATGTAAATGCCTTAAAATGTGTTCTCAGAAAGAATGTAAAGCCTGAGATGGATGAAGATTGCCTTTATGATCAAACGAAACACAGGCAAGAGATAATTATAATAAGATCTTGTGATAACGAGATGCATAACGAATAACGATGATTACTGTGGCTGTTTCACGTGTTGGTAACATACACACTTAAACAGCTGAGAGTATTTAAAATGATATTTTAGCCTCAGGTATAGTATATTTCCCATTTTCCTTTTGATTTTTCTACTATATTCCCACTTTTTGTGACACGTACGTTCATTTCTTCAAGAATATCTTCCTTTGTACCTTTTTCATTTAATAAAATAACACAATAATAGTTTCTAATAAATAATTTCTAATAATAATTTCTAATAATTTCCTTACAATTTATTAAAAGACTTGCTTCAAACAAAACGCTGGACACATGATAACCCTAAAATGAAGATCTTTATTTTTAGTTCCTAGACTAGTTAATACTTTATTTTCTAGAATGGGTTACACCTCATTGTATTATATTCTGAGACTTTTTAAGTACACTATTTGTTTGTCAGAGAAACTTATTCATTTTGCTATTTATAAATATTTGTGTTCTATTTATAAATCAGCGAATGAAGAATTCTTGCCCGATAATTCATACTTACCTGGAATAGTTGTTCATTTTTAACAATACACATACATTTGTGTTAGATAAATTGATAATAACTTAATTTACACTCACTAGATAATATTTGCATAAAATTAGCAAATAGTTGTAATTTAATTTAAGTGTTTTGACACTTAGTCAATCATATAGTGTGAATAATTTGCTGTAAAGAAGTGCACATTTAATAGATTGAGACTCACTATAATTTATTCTCAAAAATTAGAAAATAGTTTAAATAAATCTGCAACTAAGGTATGAGACCATTTATTTAAAAACCATTCCTCCTTTAACACGTATGATGTTAAATAAATCAATTTGACGGTTTCTTTTTTCTCGTACCTAAATGCATCAGAAACAAAATGAATATACTATACGTTTTAACCTTCCGAAAGTTTTGTTGAATATTACTATTTAAATCTGTCTTCAACTGTTTTAACTATCTTCTATGCTAGTAAATTCTTCAAGAGATTTTCTTAAAATTTATATCTTAGCCCATAATCCACCTATCTCTGAGTTTATCCTTTGTTTAATATATTGTAGATATTGTTTCACTTATTCTCTTTTATTTTCTATCTTAAATATATTCGGTCTTGTTCCTTGTGCAGTCTCTAATGTTATATTTTACAGGGCAGAATAGTTAACTCGTGTGCACCTATGCTATTTTTCTTACTCTCGTCAATCTGGTTTTGCAACTTATATTCTAGCTGACCTTTCATTTTTATTATGATCACTAACTGAAAAATATTACCAATTTATTTTATCAGCGCATTTATTTCTCTCAGATTGACATCATCTGAAGTTTTACGCATTCTGGATTCGCCACGATTTGTAAAATCATACGGGTAATCGTACCAGTTTATTTGACAGGTTCACCCGAATTTATAATACGGTTATTATTTATATGTGTTTCATACAAACAATTCGACTAAATTGTGAATTTATCTTCTCTGCTTCAGCTAGTTCAATTCTCTTTAAGATCACTATGACCTTAAAACGATAATTCTAAAGCCATTTACTTAATAAAAAACCCATATGTTACAGGCATGACATGGAATTCGATTACGCTTCTGACCTCATCTTTTACGCTGATATTCAATCTATTAACTGTACCTATTTGCAACTGCCAACCTTTTGACTCAATATCATTTGAAAGTCGCCAAGAAAAACTTTTTATCAGGTTAGAGACTCTCAAATAGTCCAACATAATAATTAATTACTGGTGTTATTAATTTGGTCATGGAAAATGTATGAAACATTTTGCGTTCAACAAACCATCAGATATATCAGAACCAGACACTGTCTGTATGAATCTCTAGCTATTAATTTCTTTTGACTCGTTATTTATATCATAGAACTTATCATAAAAGGTTTAATTTTTGTAATTATTTGCAGTCATTGCATCTTTTAGTTTCTTTGTATAGATTTCGAAGTTATATAATTTAACTGGAATTAAAACAAATTTTGTTTAATTGGTACTATTGATATAAAAGAATCTACTCCATTTCGGTCATTTTAAATAGTATAATGACCATCATCTAAAGCTATTATCCGCAATGAAATTGATAATATCCCATCTCTATTATACTTTTGATTTTTAACAAATAAATTTCTCGATCAACAGTTATATCAATTTAATAAGAATAAAAAAAGAAACACGTGATAACAACGCCAGCAAACTTTTAGTTCGCTTGCTCCTCCAACAATATAAGAGATTTTCCTGTTTGATGTACACCTATAGGAAATCTCATTCTGTTAAATCTTCTTGCTCTCGAATTCATGTTCGACCAAAATGCAATATTTTTCCCGCATAAATCACAGTATCGATTATTTCTCTCAATCCTAATATAATTACCTCTACTTTCAGCATGTGCGACGAGCACCTAAATAAATGTGAAAATCCACATGATAGGTATTGTCTAGTTCTAATTTAGTATTTTACTTAATAAAATGCCCAATTTATGTGGATTGTTAATAACGCTTTTACAGTTTTGGAAAGCCGATTTCTCAATTATTTTAGACAATAGTGAGCAAAATCGTTTATCGTCACCAGCATCTTCATTTGGCGATCGAAACCCAAAGAGGAAGAGCACGTCTTTAACTTTGGTGGTATCCCAATTGTCACGGTTGGCTTCATCTGATATTTCCAACATTAAATGACATCGATGTGGGTAGCGAGAAGATGGCATTCTTGCAAACGTTTGTCAGTATTTGATACATCGTAAAAAGTACGAAATCAAAATCTTCCGCACTCCCCTAACACAATCGCTTGATTTGTAGCTTTAGTATTTGGAAGCGTTGTATTGCACAATTTCGATATCACTACTAATTTCATTACCTAGATTTCGTACCCATTTCAAGCAATTGGTTTTATCACAGAATCAAATACTTTCTAAACGTTATCTACACAAAACCAGTCGAATCATGTCTGATAAATCAAAATGTTTGTAATTGTTTGGGGTTTTCTTTGCCTCAGAAGCTACCATGTGTTTAGATTTTGTCCAAAGTGAAAATAAGCGCATATATTTTAGCAAGGCACACATTCAATACGCCTTTCGTAAAAAAGAACCAAACAAAATCTACCTTTTTTCTTAAGTGGATTGGGAAACATTGCGAAGCCACGTACGACGATCTAAATGTTTCCACTTCTCGAGTGAAATATTTCCTTTTATCTACTCAAAACAACGCACAATATTTTGCCACTATCTTTAAGGCATAACCCGTCCATTTGCATGGCTGTTTCCTTTATTCTATGCCAATGTGATCAACGGAAGTAATGCTACGTGGACCAAAAGAGGATTCGAACTTTACAGTAAACGTTTGACAAATGAATCTTGTACAACCAATTTTTCATATTGTTCTCGCAAAATTAATGAACAGTTTCAGACAAAAATGAAGAGATTTTTATTGTTCTTAACACATTTCGTTCGCGGATTAATACAGTGCACATTGTATGGATACGTGCACTGTATACAGATCACTGAAAAGCTTAATCCAACATCTTTCAGAGAGTAAAATCTTTAAACAAACGCTTTTAACGATTGTGAATGTACCTGTATTGAACAATTTTCTTTATTTTGTTCTTTTCTGCCTTCAAACATGATTTGTACATTTAACGATTTCATACACCTGTAGAACTACCGTTCATCAGTGTAGATTTAGATGACATATACAAAGATAATGGTTAAGGCATAGGTGTAGATCAGTATAAATTAAATAAAGCTCATTAGAAAATTTCATTAGAACAATTAGAAGAATTAGCTTACCAGGAAATAGGTGGTAAAGGAATACTTGCTATATATAGAAGAGGTGAAAGTGATTTTCTAATGTCATTAGTTTGAATACGACAAGGAGATGCATCGAAGACTCCAGATAGAAGCAAAGACAGAATCCAACGCAATAAGCTGTTTATCCATTTGTATTAACTGCTCAGCAAAGATAAACAAAATCAGTCACAAATGACATAAAAATATAAGTAATTAACAAAAATGAACCATTTGGTCATCAAATTTGAGAAGAAAAGACTATAATAGATGTATTATAGATATGACATCAGTGAACCAACTAATGGATTATTTGCTCTAGAATATGAAAGAAAATTAATAGGTTGTGTAATTGATGAAAATAAAAATAATATCAATCGAATCAGATAATAATTCGTATGACAGTTAGATGCAGGATTTTAATATATCTTTTTTTAAAGAAGACTAATAAAGACAAACTAATAGAAGTTGCACAACGATATTGAATGTAAAACGACATAAATAGTTTTCCATTTAGCGTGTTAGAGACAAATATATACCTATAAAGGTTAGAGAGAAGTTAACATCAGGTGAATGATTAAAATAAAAACAGGAAAACGGTTTAACAGTTAGTGCAAATTCTGTAGCAATGTGTGCGAATGATGCAACACATGCTATATCTATCAAACATATATTAAACAGTTTAACAAACTGTTTTGTGGAAGTAAAGATGAAGATAGTTTAATTGGTTTATTTTTTGTAACGTTTATTGCAAGATCAGAAAGGTTAAAACATGATCAAGAAAAGCAATAGTATAGGTCTATAATTTAAAAGTATATTATACCAGCTCTTATAACAAAATCCTTACGTATGTCATGCTCTTAAAATACATTAATCACTTAGGAAAAGTATCATTTATATCTATTTTAAAACATATTAGATGTAAAGCTTCGCATTTAGCGATCTTATATTATATCCGTTTTAAGTATGAGGTTGACCATTTTACTGAATTATTACTGTCAATGGTAACTTCTTTAAACCTCGACGTGCTGAAATTATAGTTTGCAAAACCCTCTGTTGGCAGCCGATTTGTCAGTCTAAATAGACTCCTCTTACTGTCACGAAGGTTACTATGGGACGTATTTAAACGATTAAGCTTTTACTTATTAAAAAGAAGTTACATTAACCTAAGGCAAAAACAAAACAAACGAATAGCGAATTGTGTAACGGGGGAAGATTAGAACCTAAACTAAAACCTCAGCTAGGACGTTCACTACGGCCCTTAAAGTTCATGTCTCACGATTGATAAATATTCCAATATTCGATTTAAAGTATATACATTACGTCCGATAACTAACCTACCCGATTATTTGGGACCATCTTGCAAGTTAGAGAAAAATAACGACGACTTTTCTTTGTTTCTGAAAGTCATGGAGCTTGTAAATGATTCCATCAAACTTTAAAGAATATGATTGGATCATACTGCTTTGGTAAGGAAAAGATTGGGACATAATTGCAATGCCAGTAGCTGGTACAGGAAAGTAACATTTCCATTGGTCAGAATGTTACCACGTGATCAAAATGAATTGCGTTCATTTCTGTATGAACTGTAAGGAGAACTGCTTTGGTAAGGAAAAGATTGGGACGAGGATGTTCATTTGCTGATGTTTGCTGTTAGGGAATCAGTTCAAGAATCATTGTTTGAGTCCTTTTGAACTTGGTTTTGGAGATAGCGATCTTTGATCATTTAAGTTATTAAAAGAGAAACTTCTTTCAATGAAGATTCAGAGATTAATCTTCCTGAATATGTCTCTTATTTCAATTATACGTTGTCAAAGGTTTATGAAGTAGTAAGAACTAATCCTCACTTTACTGTCAAGCATGAAATTAAGGTATGAATGCAATACAAAGAAAAAGATTGTTCAGTTTGATGAGTTCTGGCTCTCTTGCCCAGACCTCCAAATTATATGGTTCGTATTATAGTTGAAAAGAATGTAAGTGACTTCTATTATATCAATAAAACTCCTTGGGGGTGACAACAGAAACAACTTCGTCATATAAATATGTTAAAGGTGTATATTGATAGTGATTAAGCTGTTAATCATCCAGTAAATGTAGTTGTTCCTGTCACATATTTGACGACGGCATGAAATTGGACTGTAGTAACTTTGATTTTTAGAAATATTGAATAATCTGGACCAGAAACTTTCAAATCTACAGACACGAGAAAAGGGTGAAGTAATGCATTTATTATGTGAATATGAGCACATGTTTTCAGATTTTTTTAAAAAAAATAAAAAATAAAATCTAAACTGATAATGAAATTATTGCTTCTACATCTGAGAAACGGCATCCTTACAACATGAATCTTCTCAAATAGGAACTTTTGGTAAAATGAAATTCAATATTTGCTGAAGAATGATTTCAAGTAGATAATACTTTCCGCATGTGTACAGACTATATTACAATGAACAGCATCATATTCACTTAAAATGCCAACAATTGATGACTGCATTGACAAAATTGTAAATAAAAATATGTCACCAAGTTTGACATTTTTGAAGAAGATTCTGGCACATTCCACTAAAAGAAAGAGCAACGGATGTTTCGTCATTTGTGACACCTGGTTGACTTTATCAGAATGTAGTGATACCGTTTGTTATGAAGGTCCCCCTTCATCTTTGCAACGTTTAACAAACACGGTTGCATCTGGTCTAGATAATGGTGACGCTTGCATCGATGACGTGATCATCAGTCAATGGGTAGCATTCGAACTGGTTTCAGATTGACCAAGGAGTAAACGAAGAAGACTTTTTGTCATCCGTGATGTATGAAATATTTATAAACGACTTTTTGCACTTCTTGGTCACCTTGTAAATTTATGTACTTTTTTATAATATAAAGAAAGGATTTACCTATAAGTCCCAAAGTGAATAAATTAAAAAAATTAACTTCTGGTGCCACAAATTATCGAATGCCTTCTTGTCTCAGGAACTTATGTTAACGTGTAATATTAGAATATTCGAATCACTATCGTTGACCAGACGTCCATGAATAATAATTTCAAATGCTTTGTAGATAACAGGCAGTGAAGTAATATTTCTTTGATTTTCTGCAACCGTTTGTACAATGGTATTACAACCTGTTATTCCACTATATAGGTATGCACGCAGTGCCCGATTAAGACCTTTCACGACCCTAAGCACTGAAAATATTATAATGCACCCCCACCCCCACACACAAAATGTGAAACTCAAAAAAACCACCAATATTAATAGCTACAAAGGTGGGAAAATACCAGTGTTGCCATCATTCAAAATCAAAATTATCGACAATTAATTTAAATTTGTTTCTGGTGTCCATGTTGGGCTGAGGCCATAAGTATGTGCTTAGTGTGCTTAATAGGTAATTAATCTAGCACTGTATGTACAATTAATTAATTATCAGATTCACTAACGTTATCAGATAGTCCCGTCTTTAACTTTTGCTATACAAGTTTGATGGGCTAGTGGCCGCATAATATAAATATTTTCCTGTTACGTACAATTGCAGTTTTGCAAATACAACATCTATTTGATTTCACTTTTTATGCACCAACACGAAATTGATAAAGCGTTACCCTTGACAATCTATCTCTCTGCTACACCATTATTATGTTTTGCGTTTAGTTTAGTTTCAAGCTGTTGCGTTCGTGTTCAGAAGACACATTTCTGGTTGTTTCAGCCAGCATTATCTGCTAATGGTTATAAAGCAATGCAAAAGAAACATCAGTAATTTTCCAATGCCAGTTAGAAGACGATCATGACTAAAAAGATATAAAACAAAGCTTAACTAAGTAACGTGAAGAGATGGATTTCGTATAGAATATCAGTAAGAAATTTCAAAAGTCATGACTTTAAAACACAATTGCTGGATATTTGGATAAAGACTATTTCTTCCTTCGAACTAACATATTTGTTTTAGGTTTACGTCAAAATATAGTCCGTCTTCCTTTGTAGACCAGTCCAGCATTATTTGTTAAAAGTTCATCAAAATTTATCTTGAGGAATATATATTTCAATATATGAATTGTACACTGTTTATTTGTTTGTGTGTTAAAATTTGCCCGAATCAAGAAAGAAGAATTGAGCTAGAGTGTTCCGTGTCTTCCCAAATCGTCCCGCAAAAACATTTTGAACCGCAAAACGTTTATAATCATGCGATTTTTCTTTTGTTTCCATGACCAATTGTTTGATACAAATATGTTTTGCTAATTATATCAAGGAACAACATATTTTTTTTAATACGAAGAAACCTGTAATAATAAAAGACAGGATCGATACTTTTATTTAAGGGGTTTTGAATTTAAAAAGGTCGTTATTTTTGGCGTAAAATGGCAGAATTTCTGCTTTTTTATATCTGCTCCTAGGGAAACAGCGCGCGTCATTCCGATGTTAGCGCGTTACTGACGTCGCAAAATAGCACGCTTCAAACCAGTTCAAACCTGCCTGACCATATAGGAATATTTATTAAAGCACACGACATCATAAGACAATCGTGATTTCAATCTCAACAGAAAGTTCTCTGTTCTTAAATCTTCCGTGAATTCGTTGCCGCATGTAAACGAGCTTAAATAATGATCAAAGATAGTAAGTTTATCGTAGATCACCGAAAATCCAATTATTTCCTGGCTAATATTTTGCTATAAATGATTATGCACTGGATTGCAGACATAAAGAAACAATTACATTTGGATTAGTTATAAGTCAATCAAGTGCGTTTGGTTAATATCTTTGTTCCACTGATCGATTCACGTATAAACCATTTTGTAATGCATTTTCAATGGATATTGTCGGCTGAACCTTTGATAAATAGTTCCACCCATAAACAAGACTCTCTTTCAGTCATCTGCACCCCGCCCCTATCTGTCATCAGTATAATTATCCAGTCGGAGTTGTTGTCATGAAAACTTAAGCTTCGAAGACAAAAGTAGTCGCTCATAATTAGCAATTACTGTATGTAAGGAGAAAGGAATTCAATGTAACAAGGGTTAATGGGAACGACCAATATTTTTATGAAAACAACAGACTCTTTGTTCTTCCAAGGACCATTTCAACGAAAAACGATTTCATTTGATGATTGGTCCGGAACAAATTTAATGATTATGTTCCCAATAAATGTTCATTTATGTTTGCTCATTCTATCAGTGCAAGTTGACAACAAATTGATTTAGCTTTCCGAATATTTACGGATAAGCAATATTTTTGTTAGTTACAAAGAAGGACTCTTTTCTACATTCGTTCATAATGCCAGTATACAGGTTTTAACTGGTTGGTTTCACTGATGTCGTAGCGATGCAACCATTTTGTGTCCTTGAAATTTAATTTGATATCTGTATATGCCTTGTTCGTTTGATTTATTTCACACACGAGATTTGTTTTGAAATCCATTATCTCTCATTGGTACAGCATGCCACTTTTAATATATAAATTATCGATTTAAATGTAAAATAAATAATTACAAGGTTGTCTATTTGGCATCTATACCCAGTCACACCATCTGAAAAAAAAGATTTTGAGAATATAAATTCAAATACAAAAAGAAAGAAATTCTTGTAAAAATATCCTATAGGTTATTTGCATTTATCATTATAAGGAAAGGAATAACTTATCTTTTCTAACGTAATACATCAGCTACTTGTGAACGTGTTTTTAAATACTGCAATGTTGCACATTTTGAGCAGAATCCTTTAAAGATAGTGCTCTCGTGGAATGTTAATAATTGAATATTTGAAAATGTATGTCCTTTCATATTAATTAACAGTCTGAAAGATATACAATCAGACGTATAGATCGAGCCACATAAATTACACACACACACACACACACACACACACACACACACACACACACACACATATATATACATACACACTGTATATAGGTCTAAAACAAGATAGATAGATCGACACTGCTAATCACACGGTTTGTGTAAACGTTATCGCTTTATTATATAGATTTTAATGTATATGCCTCACATCCAGTTCTGCAGGTAGCTGATAGATCATTTGTGTCGTGGTAGACAAGGCCATTTAATTTTCTCCCTTCGTGACACCGCGAAACAATGATATTTTATTACGAGAGGTGCAATGTTAGAACCGCAAGTCAACTTTCCTTGAACGGAAAATTGATAATAATGACCCTGTCATTTACGACGATTTGGGACAATGATTACCATATCACTGACGTATGGGACGACACAGAGCGTACAGTTATAGTCAAGCCATCACATCGAATCCCGGCGAATTTGACAAGCGCGCTTAATAAGAATGGGGCTCAAAGCGGGGAAATTGTATATCATATTGTTTCTTAATGGCAGCTTATTAATGACGAGTCAGAAATTTTGCATAACATGGTCTGTTTCGTCAGCAGAGGCTTGGTAAACATTAATAATATTATGCTTATGCTATCAGAACATATGTATGCAAATTGTTGCCACAGGCAACATTTTGAACCGGTGGTTTTGTCTCATGGTAACCACATCTACAGATCTAGAGGAATTCCAGAAAATGTAAAAATAAAATCTAATATGGTCGATCTCCTCCAAAACAATGCTTCTATGCTTCTTCCCTGCTTTCTTCATACAAAAATTATGAGTAATATATTACGAATCCAGAATTGTGTATATTATATATATATATATCGCTACGACGTATGTTGTGGCGCAGTTTATAGTGGTTTCAAGCAATGGGGTTTCATGACGCAGACATGAATCCCACCCAGTCACATTATCCTGACACCAGGCCGATTAGTCTTATCTCTCACCTCTTAATACTGAGCGCCAAGCGAGGCAACTGTAAGTACCAGTTTTATGTCTTTGGTATGACTCAGCCAGGGTTTTTACCTGCGACCTCCCGTATCCGCCGGACTTTTGTATATAAGATATTAAATTTAGACATTAATTACTTTAAGCTTTTCAATATTGTACAAATCCGCAATATTATTCATTCATATATATATATATATATATATATATATATATATATATATATATATATATATATATATATATATATATATATATATATATATATATATATATATATTCCTATGTATTGACTATGGAACGCCACCAATCAGGACTTACATAATCAACAATGAAAATTTCTGCTATTGTCTACTAATTTTCAGACAAACTCGTTGTAGTAAAAACAATGCTTAGTGCGCAAGCTCAGAATGATAAGATCATTCAGTTACGTGGCCATTGATATAAAGTCTATTTATTTACTCATATCTGATTCTCGCAGACGGACCATTGGCAATATTGCTTTTTTAAATAAAATTGTTATGATCTTATTTCTTTGGAAGAGTCATTTCATATTTTATTAAACTTTGAATACAGCAATTTAGTTAAACGTTGACCACAATTTGATATGTTGTTGTTTGTCCCTAGGCTTTTCTTTATATTATTCGGCGTAAAATTTTGGGTGAACTTTATAACGCCACTATGAAAACGTTTCTGCATGCATCCAGTCAGAGGAACCGTTGATGATATACATAACAGAAGTATGATGTCTGTCATATTGTAGGTATGCAGACAAAAACTGTTAATTATATGTGTCAGTATGAACTCGGGAAGAGATTTGGACATACAGTGATCTGGTTGATACTTCTGTCTCAATTGTGGAAGAGAAAAAATCTGACAATTTTTACAATCTCAATAACAGCCATGTGAAAGAAAGTAGCAGAGTGAACAAAAAGTTTACGACACCTTTGAACAATTTATGGTCGATTTAAGACCTGCCGTAAATCGGCTGCGTGGGCTCTCTGTTGCTGAAAGTCGATGAGATCTCAATAATGTTTGATATGTTTCTCTCACAAACACACCCATTTTATTTGTTATTTGACAAGCGGAGCTTCTTCCTGTGAAATGTGGTGAAAGTTTCAATGATCATGTAGCTGTTAGCTATTATTATATAGGCACGTTGTGTCGGGATACTTTCCTTTGTCATGGCTTTAACTTACATTTATATTTAATTCCAAATGGCACAAAATATGCATGCCAACCAATCATTTTTTGTTTTTACTAAACCCTCACCTCTGCAAACAATATGATGTGTGTGTGTGTGTGTGTGTGTGTGTGTGTGTGTGTGTTTTAAACATTAATATCTGATTCTAAATTATCGTATCTAACATAATATTGTAATAAATTGGAGTATGAACATTTGGTTATAGCGCCTCGTTTTAAGGAATTCTTAGATTTGTGTGATTACTTGTGCGATTATTAGAATGCGGTGCAATGGAAATATTCCTAGCCCGAAATAATTATCCAATTATTAGGAGTGAAGTGTTAGTTAGTTTCCATGATGCCATGGTTCACTAGTAGTGAATTCAGGCCAAAACCGAATGAATGTCCCTGAGTAAGATAGTCCATATTAAAATCTAGTGGTGTAGATTGGTGGTGGACTGCAGTGGCAGTATTTACGGTAGGAAACTGATAAATTACACAAGGGAGTACATAAGAAGGGACTTGGCAGATACCGTTTATGTCGCCATGGGGGCAAATGTAGTGCAGTTATAGTGGCGAAATGTGCCTGGAAAGCATACATTGACTGGCCTAGGGTGGAGGAGTTAAAATAGTTCCCAGTGTTAGGGGATACTCGTATATTTTCTAAGGCGTGAACGGTTGGCTGTACGGAAACATGATGAAGATAAACCATGCACATGTGCGGTTGATAGATATTTGGCAGTTTGTTTTATCTGTGGTCTTACATTGATTAGAGTAAAATTTAGGTATAGAATGGACACGTCGGGCTTTCTAATTTACAGCTGAATTTGTATGGAAGTCTCTGGAAAGTCGGGGTAAACTTATGACTTCTAGCGAGAATCGCGCCAGGTTTGACAACCGCTCGTTCAAGTAAATACCCATGTGCGTGTAACAATATATTTCAACCCTATATCATTTTGTAACGCTCAAGATGAAAGAGAACTCAGTTTTGTCAACTAAGTGAAGATCTTTCCTAGAAGCAAATATTACAATTTTCTTTACCCCATTCGTTTTAAACCCATATACGTGTCAAAGCACACTTCCGTTGGCAAGAGCAGGATTGGGACTTATATATCTCTATTGTTTATTGTCTAATTCTAGCATATAGCTGACAAATGGATAGGCATTATGTACAAGCTAATGGTGTTAGTGTAATAGATTATTTAGTTACCACTAAAGACGGCCTCAGCTGCATCAATCAGTTGTGTGTTGATTAGTACTGCCTTGTGCTGCTTGATGTACATTCAGTGCCTTTTGTACAACAGTTTGAGAGAATCAGTGCAGTAACGTTCATTGTTTGATATGCACAGTGTAGTGATATTCATTGTCTGATATGCGCACTGTAGTGTAACATAGAGTATTAACATTCAGTGTTTGATGATGTACACAGTGTAGTAACGTAGGCAGTGTGTGTCTGTGTGTGTGCGTGTGTGTGTGTGTGTGTGTGTGTGTGTGTGTGTGTGTGTGTGATTTGCATTTTTAACGAGGCTTAACAATTTTCAGTCATATCGCTACTATGTCTGCAGTGTGGCAGTTTATGGTGATTTCTAGCACTGGGAGCCATGCCGCAGACATGTAGCATGATGTCCCACCCAGTTATGTTATTCTGACACCAGGCTGATCAGTCCTAATACTATCGACAGCTCCGGTGGCCTAGTGGTTAGAGCGTCCGCATCGGATGCGGGAGGTCGTGGCCTCGATGCCCGACTGGGTCATAGCAAAGACATATAAAATTGATACTAATAGCTGCCTCGCTTGGCGCTCATCCATTAATATGTTAGTGTTAGGACTGGTCGGCCTGGTGTCAGGATAATGTGACTGGGTTCGAACCCGCGGCCTTCCACATCCGAGGCGGACGCTCTAATTATTTATATAGTGCAGTAACATGCTTTATATGATGTACACAGTGTAGTAAGATTTAGAGTTTTACATGCTCAGTGTAATAACATTCGGTGTTTGATATGCACAGTGTAGTAAGATTCATTTGGACGTGTACCGTGTAGTAACATTCAGTGTATTATGTACACAAAGTAGTAACATTCATTTGAATGTGAACAGTGTAGTAACATTCAGTGTATGATGTACACAGTGTAGTAACATTCAGTGTTTGATACGCACAGTGTAGTAACATTCATTTGGATGTGGACCGTGTAGTAACATTCATTGTATGATGTACACTGTGTAGTAACATTCAACGTTTGATACGTACAGTGTAGTAATATTCAGTGTTTGATATGCACATTGTAGTAACATTCATTGTTTAATATACACAATGTAATAATATTCAGTGTTCGAAGTTGAAGCTGTATTTTGTGTTCGCTTACTGATCAAAGTCAAATATTATTATATGCTCAATTTTTTCTCCGTTAACTATACATTGTTAGAATCGTTCAGTATTTTACGATATTGCACACCTTCATATTGCACTCACGCGCAGGACACGTGTGCCCAATAGTGTATTAGGAACTATTTTGTAAACAAATCATGTACTCTCGTGTAGCAGACGCTTTACGTTTTGGTTCATTAAATTTGTTTCTGAATGAACTAAAGCAGATGTTTCGTGGACTGCCACAAGAGTTTTAAGTTAGGACAAAAATGTATCACATTACTATAAATATACATGTTGGCCTGGAATCATCAAAGAGAAGAGATATTTGAAGGAAGATGACTCTACAAGGAAAGACTGAATTAATATGTAACACTGCCTATACAGAGAAATGAAGCTAAACTGTGGAAGATGCAGTCAACGATTTCAAGACAATACTGGTTAAATATCAACGATGTTACGATAACAAATAATGACAATTTTAAAAACAAATAAATGCATTTTCTTTGCAACACGAACAACGAATGAAGACGAAAATGAAAACAAAATGTTTTTGAATATACGAAGCAATGCTTCTTCAAGAGAGGATATAAGTTACAAGGAAAGTGTCCAAGTTTTAAGAGCGCAAAAGTTAATGTGTCAATTTTATAGTAAATGAATATCTGATATATACAGTAGGATGTTTAATACCAGTCACAACGTCAAGTTCTATAATATGATGTTAATACAGTTTTTATCCCAGAGAGCTGTACAGCTGTTATCATTAGCAAATATATAGAAGTAAGGGAAATATTTTGGATTCTTCAATTTAGAGACGATATCTGCACGTAATTGTTTTATTAACGTTTTCGATGCAATATTGAATAACTGAACTGCGTTAAATTTCGAAGAAGAAAATAAAACTACTGTCGCATCCAAAAGAGATTTCAGTTATATATTCTGCACAATAGATTATACTTCTTTGCTAAATGTCATATTATTTTTAACACCATTACAAAACGAACATTTATGGGTGATTTTTAAGCCTTTCCTTGAGTTTGGAGATTTTGTATTTCGTAGAAATTAATTTGTACTGGTATACACGGAAAACTATTTAGTATAATAATAACAATGTATATGAATGTCCTGTGCCGATAAGGCATCCACTTCCGACTGGGATCGCTTGAAATGTGACGATATTGACAAATATGCCAAAAGTACCATTGATTACATAGACGTGATATCTGGCCAATGTGTTCCGAACAGAACTGTTGAAGGTAAACCATCAGAATCTCCATCGATCGCAAAGGCAATCAAAAGGTCAATAATCAAACGTAAGAGATCCTGTCAAAACGTCAGACTACCGAACGAGTCATCTCCTTTGACTAATTTCGTTCCTTGCAGAACAATACAATCTCTATGGTTCAAAACGCCAAACAGATCCATACTAACAAATTAGCACAAAAGCTGAAATCGTGCACTACGGCATACGAAGGCTGGTGGTCAGTGTTTAAGGTATTCAGCAATCCTCACCGTACACATTCTGTTCCATGCCTTCAACATAATGGTTCGATAATTACCAATGATGTTGACAAAGATGAATTATTTTAAGGCTTGCTATCGAGCAAACTGTACTAGATGAAAGAAATGGTAATCGTCTAGATTTACGTTAACATACGGATGCAAGCTTAAATTCGAGAGATACTTCTTGGCATGTTTTCAGGGTGGAGGTGTATTAAAGCTGGCGTACGCCATGGATCCATTTTAGGTCCCTTACTTTTCTTGATATACGTAAATGATATTGCATATGATATACTATCGAATACAAGTTTATTTGCAGCTGATATAAAACTTTTTATTAATATATTGATTGTATTGATGTACCTGTACTCTCGAATAGGCTAATGTGCCAGTGGCGGGGACTGTGGCAAATATGCAAGTGGACTGGATTGTGGCGATGTGCTATCCGTCTTTAAATATACTACAATAATATGACCTAAAATGTTCTTGTTTGAATTCATTATAATTCCAAATTAATGTTCCGGTCGAAGACTATTATTGATGTGCACGTGGTATTTCTAGCGAAGATTTTAATAAATAATTCCACCCAAATGAAAACTGAACACAACAATAAAAATGATTCTGCTTCAAAATGCCAAACAGTAGTAATTTCTCAAAGAAACAAAAATACAATAACAGAGCCCAGATGTAGGTCAGTCTCCACTCTGAACCTTTCATAGTTGTCAATACGTTTAGGAATTTCCAGGCGAAATCTGATGTCCTAGATCCAGACTCATATAGGTATGTTTACCTCAAATGATAATGGCCTTCATGTTTAATCCACAATCATAGAGAAATATTAGCTATATATTATATACTAGTTATGTATTGTGTTGTTTACAAAATAAATGTCCCTGGTGAGGTACACAGTGAACTTGCTTTTTGGACAAGGTCAAATACAAAATACAGATGTATATAACATGCAGTCATTAAGAAAAACCAACAGATAATACAAATTAAATATTCATAACAACCGCTTGCATACAAAATAACCTCCTTATTCGCAGATAATATTTTCCATTCTAGTCATATAGACATGTAGCTTTTCCTTATGCAAATATCTAAACGCATTTTTGTGTTTAGACCTTTTCAATATTCTATATAGCTTTGCTTCCCTGTGCCAAATTATAAATATTTCCTATTCTGTGCGCGCTTGTGTTTATGTGTTCTTATTGGCCCCCGAGGAACAGATGGCTCTAATATAATTATTTAATATGTTACTGCTGGTTTGCATTCTTATTTATTTCCATCTTCATCGGAATAATGTACCTATCAAATCCAAGGACGCTGACTTTGTCTTTCTAATATACATCCTGGATGTAAAGCTATCCGCCTAACTTTAACGATAAATATTTTTTTGCTGTTGTAATTACTATAGTGACTGATATATTATGATAGCCTAGAGTCCTTTGTATTTAGTATGGAACTTGGTCAAATGAATTGATTCTCCTGACGGGTAACTCACAATTATACGTGTCATCCCACTTTGATTATATTTGATAATTTTTGCTATTCTGACCAGAATACTAAGTAGACATGTAGTGTTCGCAATTTTGTAGCTTTTTCTGATGTTTATATTATTACTTAAATCCGTTTTGCACATTCTGGAATTTCGTATCTGCTTAATTTGTTTTTGCAAATTGTTTCTTCCCTTTACGAAGTGTATTTATTTTTAACTTGAACGTCTGTCTGTACACACACACACACAGAGACTAATATATATATATATATATATATATATATATATATATATATATATATATATATATATATACATACATACATACATAATTCATCACAAGTGACCTGTGTCATGATTAATTATGTCTATAGATTGCCTCAGTGTCATCAATCTATTTAGAATTCACGCATATTTTAAATGAATTATCCTGTAGTAACAATTTAATGCAGAATCCGTCATACTTAGCACTATTTTTGTATTTTTGCAAGCTAATCAGTATGTGATGATAAATGAGTTACAACAGTGTTTCTGACCTACTCTCTCTTTGGGAAGTTAGGGCTCACACCATTATTTTTCTGTTTATTCTGTGCTTTATATTTTAATATTTTTCTGGAACATATGTATATATATATATATATATATATATATATATATATATATATATATATATATCACATAAGAAGATGTCTGAAAATGTTCTATATTTTTACAGTTTACTAATCATGCCGAATAGGTTATATCAATGGTTCCCAACTTTTTCGAGAATAAGGACACGTTCTTAACTTCAAAAACTATTCGCGGATCCCATACACGCTAATAGTTGTACTTTAAGGCCATCTTGGAATAACCCTGTAAGTCGTCTGGGAGTCCGCGGTCCACATTTTGTGGACAGCTGGGTTACATGACATGCGTCGCGGTCACGTTTTATCAAGGATGATGTAACTGTGATGTATTCCGGATACATGTAACTACTAGCATGTGAATTGTAACTTTATCAAAGAGAAAATTACATCGTTACTTCTTATTAAAATGTTCCTTATTGTAGGCGCAAACGTTCGATACAATCAATTTAAACCTTTGATGGACATATTGATGTTTTTAAAAGTAAACTTTTGAATTGTCAGATATAAGAATTTCTTAATGTGGACTTCCGGTGCTTGGCTCTTAAAGAATTAGGTATGCATGATATTGCCATCTTAAATCCTCTGGACCGGTGTTATTGTAAATTTCATCCATTTCAAGGCATACTGATTTTGGTATCCATTTATCTCGTTTGCTCTGTTATGCTTTCCATCTATTTTTCAATCGGCATTGTGCGACCGGTGGTAGCACATGAAAGACGATTAACTGGGCTGTTTTCTTTCTAAATGTCGAGCAGAACAAACCTCAAAATAACCGTTGTACCAGTGCAGGTCAAATATGGCCGGTTTCAAAACTATGCCGTAACTATGCTACTCAAGGACGCAGATAGGTCCAAGACTCCGTTATACCCAGCTCACAGTGTCAACCACTGGACTGTGCCGTCTCTTTAATCAGTAAAGTTTTGGTTTGTATAAATCAAGAATGTGACTAAAGATGATTATTTTAAAACTTCCGGTCAGATGATCGGAGATATACGGGAATGATCAATCCTACAAAAAAGAGTCCATAGTCTACAAACTTAATTATGCTAAAATTATAAAATTATTCATAAAATATGGGCGCCGCAATAGCATCCATAAAGGTAATCATTTATTAAACTTTCTTCAACAAATCGGCTATATTCCATCACTGGCAAGAATACTTTAATGTCGCCAATACATTTTAATTTCTGTATAGAATCTAAGGACCTAATTCGTCAACGTCTTTTCATCATTTTTTCCTCCAATTCGTCTTTTTAAAATATATGCAGTGTACTTTATAATCGTTTGTAAGTTCGCATTCTACCATTGCTCTACATTTAGATCGATATGTACGCATTCCACCTTTGCTCAATCGAGTGCTAAAAGTTGTCCTACATAAGTTCCACTTTTATATGACAAGTAACCCGTCAGTGTAATTGATAGTTTAAAAAGTCTGGATAAATTATAAAATGAGTTGGATTTAAGTAAATCATCAGTCAAAATGCTCGTCTTATGCAGCATATGGTTGATCTGGATATATGTATACGGATTAAACACTCTGACAACTGGAAAAAGGTACATGACCTCCTAGAAGAAAACTGTACCGTGACTGTACGTTTTAAAACCCATCTCTACGATATAGGAAGGGGGAAAACATCTGAATTTCCCCACAATAAAGGAATAATATATCTGTTCAAAAGAAATCATTAACGTACTACTGCAGACACCCGATGCTGCAATTTGCAGTAGAATGTCTCTGGTAGTAGTAGTAGTTATTGTTGTAGTAGTAGTAGTAGTAGTAGTAGCAGTAGTAGTAGTAGTAGTAGTAGTTGTTGTTGTTATTGTTGTTGTTGTAGTATCAGTAATAGTAGTAGCTGTAGTAGCAGTAATAGTAGTAGTAATAATGGTAGGATCAGCAACAACAGAGAAAAAGAAGAGAATTAAAATTTTAAAAAATTGTTATAAAGGATGGAGTCACATTGATGAAATGCTTCCTTTGATTTGATGTAGAAGCCAGAATGTACTTGCGTTATTAAAATATTCCTGATGGAATACGGACAATTTGTTGAAGACAGTTTCATAAGTGAAAAAGGTAGAAAAAACTATCACACAATTTCCTAGTCCGGTTTTCATTAATTTTCTTTCTCGTCGTTACTTCTTTTCATCCCGTTCCAACGACCACAATAGCTACTACTATTATAGCTGCTTTTCTACTGTTGCTACTACAGTCTTCAAATGATGCGATGCCTAATGCTAAGTCTACTGCCACCAAAAAAAATCACGCCTGCGTTGTAAGCGGTAATAACGACATTTCTGAGGATGTTCACATGCTAGCCCGAAACAAGGTTTTGCATCATTCTAATACTTTTTATCAAGACAAATGAATATATTTCATGTAGTATTTATAGGTTACTGCATTTGTATGTGAAAATATGAACGAGTTTTTTGGATGGAATACTGCACGAACTTGTCAGTGCAGTATATCCTTCCGACAAAACGAGTTCATATTTTCCCATACAAATGCAGTAACCTTTTTATTATATGCTCATTTTTTCATTCTACCTAAGGATTAATTATATAAACAAAATACACTACAAGAAACAACGTAAATGAATGAATGCCGTATTCCAAACTAAATACACAAGCGCAGATTTGTCATTACACAATGACATCATTATTAATGCGCACATAACTCCGCCCAGATAAATTTGAACTTAGTCGCGCGCTCGACATAACTTTCGAAAGAAAATGGCGTGTCTAGTTAAAATTGAAATTTGCAGTCATATTGTGAATGAATGCGCATTGCAACAACTGTTCCATTTGATCTGGAATGAACATATTTTGGTATTTTGTTTCGATTCGACGAAAGTTTGTGATTTTGCACTGGATTCATCTGTGCAAATTATACATGAAATACATCGGATTGAAGTGGCGCGGGAGAAGCGTGTTTACGTCTGCAAATGTGCCTGTTTCTGTCATTGAATGTTTGAAATCATAATGTGGGAAAAATATGAAGTCTTTCAATTGCAATTATCAAAACTACGCTATGGAATTTAATGCTTATTTCATTTTGAGTGCAATAAGAAGGATGCAATTGCACTTATCATCGAAATTACAGCACAATTTCGAAATGTGTAATCCAGATTGAAAACCGATGAAATGGCTCATGTAATTCGGATTTGCAGAATTAAGAAAATACATTTTGAGGAAATTCAGGATGTAAAACTGTAAGTATATTTTATTTTGCCATTCTTATCACCAGCTGAAGAAAACAGTATATGCCTTGTTACTTGTATGTTATTTGTAAGGACCTAATCTTCCATCATTCATATAATGTAGCTAGCCTAAATCCGAAACATTATATCAACGCGGAATGTGCCAAAACAGCTGGGTTTTGTTTTTTTGCAGTCCACGAAACATGTTTTAGTTCATTCAGAATCAAAATTTAAACAACCACAACGTAAAGAGCCTTTTACGCGAGTGTACATGATTTGTTTACAAATCAAAAGTGCTGACGTCCGAGTCCATTGTTTGTTTACAAAAGAAAGTAGTTCCTTTATTCACGTGAATGCTATATGTGTATTGTCGCGCGCGTTCAGTATCGGGGAATATTGAACGATAAAGTTAACGGGGGAAACAATGAGCATATAATAAGAACAAATAGAGGGTCCACGTCAAAACCATTGCCGTCTGCTAGTCAAAGTCCATCGACTACTACAGCAGCAATGAATGTTGCAAAAGGCAGATATGGCACATGAAATGTTCGTCTGCTCTTTCATCCGTTCTATTAGTTTAGGATTTAGCACGGTCAATATAAATTCTTGGAAACAAAATTATTATTAAAACTATTCAAAATGAAGCAAGGAACACGATTGTAAGTTTAAAGTTGATAAATGCGACAGGCAGGTAAAAATCTGGTGGGCCTATTGGCTAAATTTTGCATTCACTCGTTGAAGTTGGTGGCCCAAGACTGTTTCTCCTGTTCTTTTCGAAGAACTGACAAATAAAACGGCATAGAAAGTATCCAGTGGTTTGCAATAGCTACGTTTTGTGAATAGAACAAACATAACACATCATTCTGAAGACAGGCGTAAGTTTAGATATTCAGTTTGCCGGTTGCAATTAAAATGGTCATTGACGGCAATGATTCAGTTACTAGCTCTGCATAGTCTACAGTCTGGTACTTGTGGCTTTAAAAAAATTATTATATTTTAATACAGAGAACTGTTTTACATAGTAGACATACAAACTTATACAAAAGCAGACATATAATATGCGTCAGTGTCTTAATTACAGGCAGACTTGTATGAAAATGGGTGCAAATTGCTATACAAACAATATTTGTGACGTATCAATTACTTTAAAGAAATAAATTCGTTTTAGTACTTAACGTTAGAAACGGAAGGAGATGCCATACGTGAAACTTATCAATATGTCATGTGAGCCATGACTCAAATATTTATACATGTCGGAACATTTCTTCAAGAATTCTTTTCACTGGACTGCTTTATATTTCTCAATTTTAAATTATTAACTAAAAGTCAGAAATTTGACAATTAAGAGAATTTGAAACTATTGTTATATAGACCAAACATTTTGCGTTAACAACAAGGAAGTAAATAATGTTTGAAATATCAATTCTAAATTTATAGTTTAACTTGTCAAAATACACTGGTCAACAGTGAAATCATTACTGACTTGAAAAGGCCCTAATCTGTAGTATTTTGGTGTGCCGAACACGAATATAACCGTGAAAAATTTGTATTGGCTCTGGTTTTGAAGATATTCATATACCTCATTTTCTATGTTTCACTGTGTAAATTTCTCCAGTAGGACTGCAGCAACATCCGGAATAATGATGTAACATTGCATAATACCATCATGCTCACATCATCCACAGTTGATTGCATCATTTTCTGATGCAATGCAATACTAATGCCATGCGGCTGCTGAAGTAAGTTGACGTCAGCAGTGTACTATACATGTGTAGGCCTATTATACTAATGCCAGGCGGCTGCTGAAGCTGACGTAAGCAGTGTACTATATAAAGCCCAATCAGATAGGTTCAGCATTTAAAATATTTTAGACGTTGTGCGAGACAGTTCAAGCTACTGTTACATAAAACTTATTATTTTATCCATTTACGTACAATAAAGAACAGTAATGCCTCGAAAGTGTGTTAATACCGCGGACAATTTTTGCTATATTTGTGGGGAAGTGACATTTGCCAACCAGAAGAAAAGTATCAATTCTCAAGTGAAGAAGGCATATCATCTTTACTTCGGATGCAAGGTTGGTGACCAAGACAAGCCTTGGGCTCCGCATATATGCTGTGCTACATGTACAACACAGCGTTCACAGTGGTTGAATTGCAAAAGGTCATCAATGCCGTTTGCAGTCCCAATGGTGTGGAGAGAGCCAAGCAACCACCTAAATGACTGTTACTTCTGCTTGGTTCCTCCTCTTTCCGGCGGAATAACGAAGCGAAAGAAGTCGAGAATAGTCTACCCAAACATTCCGTCTGCATTGAGACCAGTTCCACATGGTGAGGGACTTCCTATTCCAGAACCTCCAGCAGAATATTCTCTTGATTCATCTGACGAAGACAAAGGTGAGTCGACCTGTTCTTCTCCTGGTCCATCAGCATGCAGTGATCCAGATTTTCACTGTGGTGCATCATCAACCCCACACAGAATAACACAGGAAGAACTAAATGACCTGATTCGTGATTTGGACTTATCAAAGAACAAGGCAGAATTGCTAGGATCAAGACTCCAACAATGGAATCTTCTAGAAGAAGATGTCACAATTACTGCATATCGAAAGCGCCACCAGCAATTGGAGCCTTTCTTCAGAAAGGAAAGTAATCTGATATTCTGTTCCGATATTGAGGGCCTCATGAATGCTTTAAAAATCACTCATGACCCACAAGAATGGAGACTATTTGTGGACTCTTCGAAACTGAGTCTCAAGGCTGTGCTTTTGCACAATGGAAACATTCTTCCATCTATTCCAGTAGCGTATGCTGTCCACATGAAAGAGACATACGATAACTTAAGGCAGCTACTGAATTCCATTGAGTATAACAAGTACAGCTGGCACCTCTGTGGTGATTTGAAGGTAGTTGCCCTTTTAATGGGACTGCAGCAAGGATATACAAAATACATGTGTTTCTTATGCGAGTGGGATAGCCGAGCAAGGGAAATGCACTACATGAGGAAGGAATGGACTCACAGGCAGAATGTAGCCATTGGAGAGAAGAATATCCAACACCCAGCTCTGGTTGAGGCTCAGAAAATCTTGCTACCACCCCTTCACATCAAACTAGGTTTGATGAAGAACTTCGTGAAAGCCATTGACCGGACTTTGCCAGCATTCCGATACCTGCATGAAAAATTCCCTCGACTCAGCGAAGCAAAGATTAAAGAGGGAGTTTTTGTGGGTCCTCAGATTCGAGAGCTTTTCAAAGATGACCGGTTCAACAACTTGCTGGAAGGTGACGCGAAACAAGCATGGAATGCTTTTCGCCTAGTTTCTACAAACTTCCTCGGAAATGTTAGGGCAGAAAACTATAAGGAACTAGTAGAAGACATGTTGATGAAGTATAAGAAACTTGGCTGCAATATGTCTCTAAAGATTCACTTCCTTCATTCCCATTTGGATTTCTTTCCTAGCAACTGTGGTATTGTTAGTGATGAACACGGCGAACGTTTTCATCAAGATATCGCAACAATGGAACAAAGATACCAGGGAAAATGGTCCACTACAATGCTGGCTGACTACTGCTGGACACTCCTCAGAGATGCTCCCGAACAGCTGTACAAGAGACAGGCGAAGAAATCTAAGATGTAGTCAATGACTTGATTTTTTATAGGTAGGCTATTACAGTTGACCTTTTACTATTGGAATGCATTTCGTTATGTAAACATTAATTTCTTGCAGATTACAAAAAAACTAGAGCCAATTTTGCAATTTGACTGTCATATTCGTGTTCAGCACATAAAAATTGATAAGAATTGACTAATTTTATTTCAGTAACATGACTTTTGTAAAAATTTGTTGTCCAGTGATATTTGATAAATATATAATATAATGTAATACAAAATGTTCCTTGTATTCTTTAATTGTCACTCTTTCATTTTCTATTAATTTTGTTCCTATTTTGAGGATTTTTTCCATATCACTGACATATGATCAAAACTATATTGTTTTCAATCCATATACATATTTTAAATCACAGTTGAAGTAGAAGGAGTCATCGATAATGTTTTTAAAACTCTTTTCATGCCAACTGTGTCAATTCTATTACAGAAGCATTTTTCATGCCAAATTTGGTCTTCTCTGACCGAAACACACTATACTATACTATATGGATTATATTTGTTTAATTCTATAGCTTTTTATCTTGTTTGTAACTTCTTCTATGTTTCAGGTACCTTGTTGACAAGGGAGTGAAGCAGTTACTGATTAATATGTGACGCAAAAGGAAATATTATTGTTCAATACGCGTTAAAGTTATCCACTTATTTTTCACTTTTCTCAACTATGATATAACAAAATATTACATTTTAATCATCTTCAGACCTCTATGCTTATTATTTTACAATCTGACTCCGAATGCCAAATATATGTTTATATTATAATAAATTTCTTAAGTTTTCTATGGGAAATTTTGTTTTATCAGGTAAATATTGAAATATATATATATATATATATATATATATATATATATATATATATATATATATATATATATATATATATATATATATAGAGAGAGAGAGAGAGAGAGAGAGAGAGAGAGAGAGAGACAGAGAGAGACAGAGAGAGAGAGAGAGAGACAGAGAGAGAGAGAAAATGATAATAAATAGATAGATAGATAGATACGTAGATACATAGAGAAATAGAAAAAGCTAATAATTTAATTATAGCAGTGTTCCCATTTTTCTTGGATGAATTTTAATTCCATATATCATGTACTAGACTTTAAAAAATTATAAGAGGATCTTCATCCCAATCTAAATTAAACTCATGACCCAATCATGCATTTGATTTCGATAATAATCCAATAAAACCCGGCTTTCTCTTTTCTACACTAGTTTTTAATCCTGAGATGCTATAGATTTTTTTTACATATAATTTATCTCAAATATATATTTTACTACCATCTCGAAATAATAGAGTATCATCAGCATGTTGACTTAACTTGTTTTCAGTATTATTAATAGCAATTCCTATAATTGTTCTATTTTTAATATAACATTTTTTAAGAGCATCAACACAGAAAATAAATAAGTATGGGGAAAGTAGATCTCCTTGTCCACAACCTTGATTTGCTTTAAAATAGTCCGTCATATATCCATTTTGCAATATACATGAATTGGCTACTGTATAAGAATTTGTCATCACTTTTAGACTGAATCCTCTAAATTGAAGGATCTACACGTTTTACTTATAGCTGTTCAGGATCATGTATGAAGCGTCTTTTCATAAATCTATGGACAAAATTAGACCCTCCATGCTCCTATATGACTGAGCCCATGGAGTCGTGATTATTATTCAGCTCTAAGCTCTCCAAATACCACGATGTCAAGATATTATCTGGCTTGGATGTACTTATGTGATTGACTATATCCTGCGATTGTAGGGTGAAAGTGATGTTATTATCAATTAAAGTATAATTATGAACACAGTTAGGTCAAGGGAATGAATTAAAATTGTTAATCTAATATATTGAAATTATTTTCAAATATAACCAAATTGTTTCCAGGATTGCATGAACAAGCGCTTGCTCTGGTCTCGTTACTCGCAAGGCCTGGGCTCATCTACCCGTCATAGCACGTGCATTTTTATGCAGTTCACTTCAAAGACTATTCTCCCAAAAGGTCAGAAGTTAGCTGTGTGTCAAAATTCGTTATCCACAAAAGAATAGCACAACAGCTAAAAAATCAGACTCGGAATGTTTAAAGCTTCACTTCCTTTTAAATCAATAAGAGTTTCAGATATTTGTATCAGTGAGATTCTATTCAAATGGCAGATCCAGGAATACTGGTTAGTATCTTTGTGAGTGTGTCGGGGTGGGTGGCTTGCGATGACTCTGTGGGACGAAGAGACGAGACCTACCGCCCCCCTTCCGATGGTACTAAGAGTACAATACCACCAAAACCTATTCCTTTTTAAGCGTTTCTGTAGTATAATTGAAACTTACTGTGGGAAACATTTCGATTGTTGAGCGGTCAATTTACGGGAGATCGCGCCAGCTCCGATCCCTCCCTCTCCTGCTTATCACCCCTCACTCACGGATGACCTCTCTGATCTCTAACATTTATGGTTGGTAGCACTGAGTCATGGAGTACAGCGGTTATAAATGGTTCATCCAGCCACTGTCACGTTATTATACATTATCACAGTCTAAAGTCCCCATTAGCCTCTTGGACTAACATTTCATGGCCTATTGTCAAGCCAATTTATATCTATCTTCTCCTGACCCCACACATCATCCAAAACTTCTTAAAACATCTGCAATAACAACGGTCCTTGTGAGAGAACCCAACCGATATGTCAGGGTCACACGTCAGCTATCGGTGAAATTAAGACTAGCGTTAAAAATAATATTAATATATTGACCTGATATATACACGTTGGAACAATATGCATCTCTCTCTCTCTCTCTCTCTCTCTCTCTCTCTCAACGCAAAATAAACATTTACTTTAGCAATTTTTTTTTATTCATTGCTTATTGCTTCATCATTCGGCTCTTGTTTTTAGAGTACCTGTGGGATTTAAAATTTTTAAATACATAGTTTATCTTTGTGTTCGGTGCTTGTTTTGTGGATTATAAAATTATAATTGTAGTGGTTAGAGCGTCTGCATCGGATGCGAGAAGTCGCGGATTCGAGTCCCGGCCGAGTCATAACAAAGACTTATAAAAATGGTACTAACAGCTTCCTCGCTAGGCGCTCAGCATTAATACGTCTGAGGTAGACATGGTAGGCCTGGTGTCACCATACATATATATATATACATTGCGCAGTGGGACTGAGACTATTTTACAAACACCCTGAAATCAAAACAGCGGGAACTGCGCAGAACTTAGTTTCTAAAAATTGAATTTGATTGGTTATTTCACCGAATATGGCCAATGCTCGACCGAGTCGTTTCACCGGAGCAGAGCTAGGAAATACATTTACCTATTCTATGATCAAGTCTTCATTAAAGTGCCTCAGTTTGTCTCGACTGTATAGAAGAAGATAACTGATAATAATAGCTGGACTCGCCATGTACAAATTGTAGATTCAGTTGTGGAAATGTTGTATTATGATATAAACCAAGTCCTTGTGTTACGTTAAAAGTCTTCATTTAGGTATCGATTTTCGTACTTGCCGATGATGGAATGATATTGGTTATGCCTATAAAAGAAATTGTCACAAAATAAATTTAAGTCAATATTGCTTTTCCACCTTTATCACACTGAAGTCTTCATGATGAAAATGTATCCTACTTTAGTAATAGGCCAATATCATTGTCTAGAAATGAAACACTTGGAACACATTTGATGTTTTCCTCAAGATCTTTCGTCAGCTGCATAATCGATCCAGATCTACAATCCGCATACTCTCTTTCTGAAAGGACACGAAAGGTTACAGATATATTCTATAAATTACTGTTATTTTGAAACACAAAATAACGCAAAAGACTAGTAATCTTTGTTTCTTTAATTAATTTTCTCTATGCAAAATCTAAATGTCATGAAGAGATGATACAATTAGTAAAGTACTTTGTTTTACATACTTAAAGCTCTGAAACCATCATGCCATATTAATCACTATAAATACACAATTTTACAAGATTACCGATTTAGAAGTCCTTACGCGCGCTCTGTTTGCTACAAAATTGATGATTATAAATCTGAAATAATTATATCCGCAACGTATACTGTATCAGCATATATGTTTTCTTGCAAAATGCAATTATCTAAATATATCTTTAAGAACTAAGGTATTTCATTATCAGAAAAACTGTTATCATGATCGAGATTTTCTGATACCCTGTTGCAAACACTTGCACGAATAATGGCAAGTATCCTACCTCCCGTAAATTGATTGTAATGCATTGCTGTCTCTCTGAGGTAAATTCTTGGCTAATTCCTTCCATATTTCACCTATTTTAGAGCTTATATACCGTGACAATAGCTGTTTTATGAAACACAGATATTGCGACCAACAGAGTGCCAGTACTCTAAGAATAGTGAGATTCTACTTGCGGTTTTAGCACACAGGAGACAGTACAGTTCATTATTGAAATTATACAGTATTAAATGTTTGACTTATTGATGAGCTAATCTATCAATATATTTATGTACATTTTTCTTTTTTCTTTTTTTCTTCTTCCGTTTGTGTATGTATTTCCGTCTGTCTGTATTATGTAAACAATATATCGCCTGTTAAATAAAAATGGGCAGGAACATGCGTGATTACATACATACATACGTACGTACGTGCATCATACATACATACATACATATATACATACATACATACATACATACATACATACATACATACATACATACATACATACATACAATAAGAAACTGACAAAACAGATAGATTAAGGTTGAAACTGCATATTTATTTTGTAAGGTAATGACTTTGGTCTTTATCCTTTATTAAGTTGTAAATGTTAATTTGATTTTAGAAGCTACCTATTTTGGAAGTATCCTGAACCAATATGCTTACTTAAGCTTTGTACGTTTTTTGCTTTAATGATGCTGGAACTTATTGTCACCAATATAGCTATGGTTCATAGATCTGTCAATCTCATCTAACAGTGATCGTTTGTTTAAGCAGGAGTTTCAAATAATTTAGTGGCAGCAAAAAGGCTGTAAATAAATTTGTAGGGTCACACTAATGTACGGGACAATTTGTCATCCTGTCTGGAAGGCATACTATACTTACGATAATGTATACGGAACTATTAGTGTGATAAAAGGTCTGGTAAAACGTATTCGGGAGAGTGATTCCTATTTATAAAACAATTTATATATGGACAAACACTCATGATTATTTTTCAGTTACTTGAAATGTTCAGCACGCGAACGCTTGTTTCAACTAAAAATAGGGTCCTTTGGAATTTCCCGTCTATTTATTTATATAAATTAACTGTTGCAAGTTTTAATGTGATGAGCTTTAACTCTGAGGTTTGCCCTGCAGTTCACAAATAATAATTAAAATGCATAAAACAGCGACTGAAAAAAACTGCTTCAAATTCCATGATGAAATAATTTCCAGACCGCTAATAAATATTTCAAGCATTGTTTAGATGCAACTAGTTTACTCCAGAGAAACTGATCTTTCTACCGACGAAGTGGAAGTCAAAATCTCTTCCTTTTGTACATGCGACTGTGTATCATTCCTAGGCCTGCTAGATAAAAGTTTATTTCATGGGAGAAATATACATTTTAGTGGAGGGGTGGGACAGTTTGTCTTTCCTGGATGTCACTGTGTTTGGCCAAGTGTCCTACAAATATAGGCTGAACAAGATTTTAAAAACACGATACTTTTAATGGGAATTCTTTCTTCCTAACATTACTTGTATGTATGTATGTATGTATGTATGTATGTATGTATGTATGTATGTATGTATGTATGTATGTATGTATGTATGTATGTATGTATGTATGTATGTATGCATGCATGCATGTATGTATATATATATATATATATATATATATATATATATATATATATATATATATATATATATATATATATATATATATATATAGGTAGAGAGAGAGAGCACATCATTCTTGTTTGATGCTTTAAATGCTTTAAATCGTTTATTAAAGCATAAATGACTTGTTTTGTGCAACTAATTCATGTTTTATGCTCACAAGTGAACCCTTGATAAAGGAAAATTGTTTCAATGTGTACGTAGCTATTCTTTCTTTGCGACGAAAGTGAAGACGTTTCAAATGGTTACTCTGACAGAAACCCATTTAGTCACATATCTTTAACGGACAATTATGTACCGATCTTCATAGTTTTTTATAGATGTGTTCTTTATATCCGCAGTCATATATAACAGATTTTACTATTTACAGAATCATGTAAGAAAACGACTAGATGTGCCATTTAAAACGATCCATAACGTTTCATTACTATGAAGATATTCCGGATATAAGCCA